>JAVFBX010191702.1:0-13358 GCA_034783855.1 Mopalia kennerleyi
CTTCCCAAATGGTTGATACCTAGAAAACTTATAAAAATAATTCAATGTCCACTGGATGATTTTCAATTTGTTTCATTTAAAAAATCGGCGAACTTATGTAGAAATTGGGATTCAAACATGTAACATTTATTAGCACATCCAACGAATCATGTGTCTCCGGTACGGACTCGGCATTATCCGACTCCGATTGTTCTGACGGAAAATTCCCCTGCTTACGTCACAGCTTGAATAACTTCTTTGCAAGTTGCAAGTTCGTAAGTGAATAAAAAAAAATCTACAAATCGGAAAAATACGGGATATTTTTTAAAAATTAGTTGGCAATATTATCTTTGGAACTGATTCACTTCAAATCCGATTTAAAACCCATTTGGGAAGACCCCTTGGTTGATTTTCAGAACGCCCGTAGTATTTAGTCTTTTATGCAGAAGAGTATAAATCTGTACATTTATGTATATATTTTTGGAAAGCTTTAATACTCAGGATTACTTATATGTGTATGTGGTGAAAATCCACTTATTATTTCTAAAAATATTTCAATAAATATCAATAGAAAAACATAGACGGCATTTTTCATGGTTATTTCCCGAAATGCAATAACGATAAGACCAAGTAGAAAAGTCCTTGAACTAGTAAACGATGCCTAATGTTTTTGAAATTTTGAAAACAATCCCAGTGGATTTTTTGTCTATCCCATCTTGGAAAGTCTTTTAAAAAAAATGTAAAATACAACTTTCTGAGAACATAAAAAAAATTCTAGGACGATCCTATAAAAAATGAGGAACAGTTCACTAGAACGCATTGTGCTCTTTACAATGGTACACATTTGAAGTTTCTAACATGAATAGTTTTCTAGAAATACGAAAATGTAGAGTCTGTTTAGAATTGAAGTGCCAGAAATAGGCATTAAAGTTTTGCAACTTGGTATGATGGGAAAGTAAATTATAGCTCCAGTTTAACTGTTTGTAATAAGAATTTCGAACTATTTCCCCCCACCATATAGTTTGAATACCTAACTTTTAATCTAAGCAATAAAAAAAATGTGGATCATTTTTTGAGCCCAAGGGGTCCAGCATCGCTTTTAACTAAACTGGTAAGTTTCGACTTGCACATAGAATATTAGCAAATTAAGACAGGAATGCATTATTTGGATTGACAAAAAAATGTTGCTTTTTTTGTCTTAATGTATTTAAAAAGTTCTACCTGTTTCATATACATGTAGCTAGTACTCTAAATGACTACTGACGTATGGAGACTCCAACCTGTCAATAAAATTGATAATTCCAAGTGGTATTTTGGGTATTTGCTAAATAGCAATAAAGGACAGTTTCTCACGAGTGTGACATGTTCCTCTTTATGTTTCCATTGATAAGTAATAACAATCAAATACTGGCTAACGATACAGAAAACAGACGACTGTATTATCAACTGTATTCATAACGATTTATTTAACAGAATAATAGGAAATCTTAATGGTTAAATACTGTAAAATGTGAGTATAAAAGGGATTTGTATGGATATGTTTGGCCTTTGTATCGTGCCAATTACAAAACGACAGTTTTGGCTGATTCACGGTCTGTCTTTTTATTGAACAATAGCCTATAAATGAACCGTATACCTGATTACACTTTAAAAAAGACACGCTCCAAACAAAGGCAATGTTTTATGCTTCTAAAATTTCTAAGATCAGGTGAAACTCTTTCAACACGTGCTGACCTTTTAGAAACTGCATCTAAACGTTTTTTTGTTGTTTAATTTTCCTGAAACTGTTGCGAGGAGTAGTGCTTCGTGTAGGTGGCATCTGAGTGTATAATTATCATGGTGTTGTAGTGTTGGATACTTTTAATTACCTTTAAGCATCCCTTTTAGCTAAACTGGTAAGTTTCGACTTGTGCATATAATACTAGGAAATTAAGGCAGGAATGCATTTTTTGGATTAACAAAAAAATGTTGTTTTTTTGTCTTAATGTATATAAAAAGTTCTACCTGTTTCATATTATATATGTGCTAAGTATTGTAAATGACTATACCGTAGTATGGAGATTCCTCCTTTCAATAAAATTGAATAGTCCAAGTGGTATATTTGGGTGTTGGCAAAATTGCAATAAAGGACAGTTTCACACGAGTGGCATGTTCCCTTTTATGTTTGTTCCCCATGGAAAATAATAATAGTCCCATACTGGCCAACGATACAGAAAGCAGACGAATGCATTATCAATCATAATTATAACGATTTCTTTAACAGAATAATAAGATATCTTAACGGTTAAACAATTTTCGCTGACTCACGGTCTGTCTTTTTATTGAACACGAAGACAATAGCCTATAAATCAACCGTATACTTGATTACGTTACAATTCCGTTTTACGTTTTAAAAAAAGACACGCGTCAAAGGAAGGCAATGTTTTATGCTTCTAAAATTTCTAAGATCAGGTGAAACTCTTTCAACACGTGCTGAACTTTTTTGACAGAAACTGCATGGTTTATATATTTTATCTGATTTATTATTTCATTTTTCATTCGTGTATAAGTGTAAACATGTTGTTGGAATGGATATCTTATCGATTGTTTAACGGTAACTGTTGTTTTGTTGGGATGAACTATCATTGATTTAAGTGTGATCCGCGATATTGGTGTCTGCGGTAATTACCTGTATGTTTGTTTTAATGGAGATTCGTGTAAACGATTGCTACTAAAAACAGCTTTATATCCATTCAGAATCTGATAGCTCACAGTTACACAGGCATTTATTGAATATTGATACTTATCAATCAATCATTCAAAGAAAATGTGTGAAGGGGCTATTTGCTCTAACTGATAAATATGTGTGTTTAAACAGCTGTCCACAAACCAATCAATTATAGGTTGAAGCAGTGCGACAAAATGTGAATACAAATTTCAATTCGTCTGTGGATGTTGAATAGAATTGAAGAATCAAATATACACGGCGGACGTGATGACGAAATACCTAAACAACCACTAAACGATTATATTGTTTGATTGAGGTTTAACGTCGTACTCAAGCATATTTCACCTATATGGCGACGCGGATGGTCCACTTCACACTGCTCCCTGCCTAATTACGGTGGTAAACCGGGAGAAAACCTGATAAAAACCACCCCCGCAATTGTCGGAGCCACATCGTGTGACTCACTCATATACCTGAGTGTCGACAGATGGACCCGATCCTGTGAACGATAAATCGAAGTAGGATTAGTAAGCAGACACGCTACCACTTAGCCACAGTCTCGTTTTCAGGATATATGTCTTGAAATTTATTCGCAACTTCCAAGTCCCATATGCACCCTGTCAAAGATTTATAATGTATTTAGGTATTTTGGGCTTGAGATCTTTATAACATATTTTAGATTGAGAAAGCTCGTCGAAGTTAATTAAAAAGCATTCTTTGATTAATGGTGACACATCCGCATTCCATTGGACAAATCTACTGGTGGATCATCGTCGTGGGTTTCCTCTAAATTAAATGCTGAGGTAGAATCAAAGTCTAATAATATAGAAACAGGTACATGATCTGAATATTCATTAAAACATCCAATTTAACAATATTCTTACGCAGACTTGGTCGTGCCAATACATTATCTATTAAATTAGTGCCACATTATAAAATGTTAAAGCGATACTCCGGGCTGCAATAAAATGCGTATATGTTATTAACCCGTAACAAAAGAGTGTTAGTAGCGTGACCTCATGGACAGGGTTGGCCACGCCCAAAATGTCAGCTGCCAGTGGTCGTAGGAAAGTATATATCTGTAACCCCCAGATTATTTTATAAAATGAAGAAACTATAAGTCGATGCCATATTTAAGTATATTCAATGGTAACCTTTCAAGGGATATAGAAGTTATTTCAGCCGGTAGTATCGCTTTAACTTGCCTTTAATACCTTCGTTTACTCGACCAATCATAATTCTCCAGTCCGCATATTTACACAAATCTAAAAGACCTCTACCAAAAACATTACAGGTTTTATCTTCTGACCATCGACGAGGTAATTCCTCTTTACTTATGTAATTACATAATTAACGAACTTATCTATGTTTATGGGTTTCATCATTATCTATGTTATCAAGTCGCTCACCTGTCCTACTTCTGATTGATTGCTTGATTGATTGGTGTTTAACGCCACATTCAGCGGTATTTCAGCTACACTGTGGCGTGAACATATTGTGAAATCTCTTTGAAATCTCACAAAATATATTATTATACCCATGGATTCATATTTCCTAACAAAAATTTCAAGGTCAACAAAAAAGTTTACGATCAACGACATCATGAAATTTCGATTTGAGAAATGTGTTCTGGTCCCTATTAAGACATCTACCATCCAATTTTAGACGAGAATGCTCTCCAATACAATTTCTATGATCTGCATGTTTTTAGAGATATCACGTTTCCAGATAATGCCAATTCCACCCCCAACTGAGTTAAGCTCCTAGTCATTAATGTTCAACAGTTTATTATCTAAGTCATGAAACCAATAATGTCAAATTGGTTAAAAACAGCTTGAAAAGATATTTAATTCCAAAGATTCTTTGAATGTCACATGAACCTGCATTGAGTGGCCTGTTATATCGTACGGGGTCATCATTTTCTAGCCCATTGGCATGTATATGATTTTCTGACCAGTTTGAAATCTTTTGACTAGTACATTCACAATCAATACCGGTCCCATTATTAACGTCACTTATAACATAATTTAGTCCTTCATTTTCAGAAATACTATACTATTATGATATTGTGGGGAATGTTTTACAAACTTTTCTGTAATATCATACGGATTAGAATCACATCGAAAATTTTCGCAATCCTCTCTGTGTCGTGGTAAGCTTTTCATGTATCTCAATGAAGACTGTCAACTGGTCAACTATTAGGATTTTCAACGCTCCTGTTCAACAAGTTATGGAAGCCTTAGTACAGTGCGTTGGGGCTATGCAAGTGGGCAAGGCATTTCAGGCTGCGATGCTTTCGTCAGTTTTAATTTCTTTTACATTTTCACTTTACTTTTGTATAGTACTTTGTTGTGTCCATTAACCAGGGGCTTGTAATGGCGTACGTCCCGTGATATAAGATAATACTTCGGGATATATATTTTTTCTCAGATTTCCAGGGATAAACAAACGAAAACAAAACGAAACTCACCTCTGATTTTATTTTCATTAAATATTCGATAAAGTCTTCACCACTCACATGGGACAAAAATAAAATCGCCCTACGTCAATCCATAGACACATTACCTAAACCTTTTGTCCGGCTCGCATAACATAACTCACGAATAAAACTACTCATGCACGGTGCACCGTTTTCTCTGATAACCAATTATTGGATGGAATCACGTAATTTCTATATGGAGTCGTGACAGAAGTAATAGGAAATTCGGAGGTAGCTTTATGTACCTGTAGTGTCTACTTCATTACTAAAATGGTTCGCCTTACAAATCAGGCTAATTATTGATGGAGTTTTAATGTGCATGCAATACTAGAAGAAGAGATTTTTGTTACTAAGTAAACATTTTTAGCGTCATTATTTTAATTTGCTGGCTGTATATGAAAGTCGATCAGAATAAGACGACTTGAGCTGCGTTTTGATTGGATGGGAGCCTAAGATAGTTTAAGCAGCTGCTGGTCATGTTGGTGTTTCGGACAACACGCGGAAAGCACTCCACGATCATCAAAGGTTCACCACGCCTTCAGCCAACAGAGCCTCATTTCAGAGTCCGATCAAAGTCTGTATTCTACTATATTCAAAGATGTTGTCAATAACCAATTCACAAAGTACCGGTACATAACAAGTGGTCATAACACTGGACGTCAAACCATTGATTATAAGCTGACAGAAGATGACGTGTTATGGAACTCTCAGACTAGGCTGGGTACTAGCTTGTCTGATCATTTGTAAGTATCTTATATATATCTTATTATGATTTAACGACAAATAAGGGTAAAATTAATTTTAAAAAATTAAAATATGGAAAAGGCGGGTTGGCATCATATACTGACCTGTATTTCTGCGTTTTTAACAAGGCTTATGGGCAATTTCAATTCGTGTTTGGAATATAGAATGTGTCAGAAAGTTCCGTATATCAAATTTAATGGGTCAGTATTAATCGAACTCATACTTAGCGGATAAGTGCAAAACAACTTGAAATTACACGGCTATGTGCGGGTTCCCTCTGTATCTCTAAATGAGATTGCAGGCTATACAGTCTTAGGAAAATATGGCTCTAATGGAACCCTTTAAGGTTCTTCAGTTATGGCTCTGGTGGAACCCTTTTTGATTTTTTATGGAACTCTCACATCAACTGTTCCATGTATTTCTCCCTATCTTACCATATCAAAGAACCGTTTTGTCCTTATGGTTCCATTTAGAACCATCCTCTTTTCTAAAGAACCATCAAAGAACCATTATATGTGAGAGTGTATGACAGACTATATGAGACATACGCAACTCTACATCTACGTTAAAGGTTTCTTTTAACTCAATCACTCCTTTTTGTGTGAGTAGTAGGCAGGTCTTTGTTTATTTATTTTTTCTTAAGTGTACTCTCTCTTTATTATTTTTTTTAGATCTTTTGCTTTTTTAAGTAGTTTTTTTTAAAATTTTTGTTAATGTCGCAAATTTCCGTTACTAAAGGGGGCAATATGCAATATGTTCTACTGATGTACGGTTTTACATTAATTTATAGCTACCATGGTTTGGGATAGGACAAGTCAACCGTACGTTATTATCGACATTATTTATATGTTAAAAATGTGTATGACCATGTCGCTCGGTCAATAAAAGTTATATTAAATAAAAGATATATCCCCAAGCCATAGAGATGAATAGAGGTTCTATAGACTATAAGGCGTGATATCCATCTTAGTAAGGCATGTAATCCTGAGTACTGAGTCGTCTCCGCAATAAACAAGTCCCTTTTTGACGAAAAAGAAACGACTTGAATAGAGATTAACCTTTTTTTTTCTCCAAAAAATTGTTAAGATGAAAAACATGCGGCTTTCTGTTAATATTCTCTGTTATGCCTCGGAACATGGACGCTGTTGCGTTCAATACTAGTGGGAAAATAAGCAAGAGTAGCTTGTCATTTTTCTTTTCAATTATTTACTTAAACTTTTAAATACCTTGTACTGCATTTTGAATGGAAATCAGTTATAAAATAGTATTTCATGTTTAATTCTTATCTGCATCAGCAGCAGTGAATATCGTGTCTTCAAGAGTTAGCCTGTACACGCGCCAACATCGGATTTCAAACCTCATTCATTTCTATTAAAGGCAAACAATATATTTCAAAGATGTTGTATTTGTTGACGTAAGAAATATCAAACTTCTTTATGGGAAGGTAATGCTATTTTTGCAGAGGTAACGTTATTGGTGATACGGTAATATTTTTTGTGTGACGGTAATATTTTTGGTGCGACTGTAACTTTTTTGGCGCGACGCTTATGTGTTTGGTGCGATGGTACTATTATTGGTGAGACGGTGATGTTTTTGGTGGATCGGTAATGTTTTTGGTGCGACTTGAATGTTTTTAATGGGACTTTAATGTCTCGGTGGAAAGGTAATTTTTTGTGTGCAACTGCAATGTTTTTGATGCGACTTTAATCGTATTGGTGCGACACTTATGATTTTGGTGTGGCGGTTCTGTTATTGTTGCGACTTCAATGTTTTGGGGTGTGACGCTTATGTTTATGGTGCGACGGTACAATAGTATGAGTGGTGCGACTGTAGTTATTGGGGCGACAGTAATTTTATTGGCGGGACGCTAATGTTTTTTGGGCAACGTTAATGTTTTGGCGCGATGGTACTGTTATTGGTAGCACGGTTATGTTTTAGGTGAACGGTAATATTATTGATGTGACGGTACTGTTCTTGCCATTTGACAATTCTTCTGGATATGCACTTACGTCTTTCAGGTGATGGCCAAATGCTCGAGACATTTATGGAGAGGACGATTGCAGTGTGTCCAGGCGCCAGTTGTCAAGGTGGATGCTTTAGAGCTAGAGGGGAGAGCCATTCCTGTTACTGCGACGAGCTATGTGAAGTTTATGCTGACTGTTGTTATGACTTCTGGAATCTTTGTAAAAATGAAACGTTGATACTCTCCAATCACATGGATATGCTAGCAGATCGTTACGTCTGTCGCTCGATTGCTGGTCACAGGTGTGATATATCAATCATGATGGTCAACAATTGCCCAGTCAATTACACTAACGATGAAGTTAAGCAAAAATGTCAATCAACCTACATGGAATATTTGTTCCCAGTTATTGGACAGGTAAACGGCTATATTTATGCCAATAAATTTTGTGCGCAATGTAGCGGAGAGAATCCATCCAATCTGCTGCCGTTTCCAGCCACAATGAAATGTCCCGATGATCAGAACGTCGTTTTGCTGTTTCAGAATATCTCTAGCAGCGACGAAAAACGATGGATTGAGTTACAAAGCAAATGTCAGCACAACATAACGATTCCCAAGGAATTCACAAACAAAGTTAGATTTTGCAGCGGTTTTCGAGACTACGGAAGTCATTGCAAAAGCTTTGATAAAAATGTATTTAAAAGTGTTTCAGAATTCGAAGAAATACGGTGGAGTTGTCTGAGTTACCAAGGTTTCGTTCGCAGCACCTACTCCGCAGATGCCAACAAGTATCTACGCTATGGCAGTGTCTACAGGAACAGTCACTGTGCAATGTGTAATGGCGTCTATCCCAGTCGGCACAACATGACATGCCCACCATTGGTCACACGAAGAAAAAGACAGATTTGTTATGCGCGTCCCGATGAAATCAAAGGCCCTAGCTTTACCGTTCTTTTGGATTTTGGTAATGATTACACAACAAATAATGTTAACAGTGTACTCCAATGTCCTGATGGTCACATACTGAATATAGATTCAGGTACATGTTCTGTATCTTGTCCATCTGGCTATCAATTTTCAGAGGGTCGCTGTTTGGTGGAAAACAAGGAGGATAGTTTTCTATCTTTCTCAATTGGACAGAACTGGGATTCGGATATCAAAACACTAGACCAAGATAAACTTCTACACCTTCTCAATGCCAATGATTTGTATAACTTTACTGTGAATAATGTATCTGCAGGCGGACTGCAATTCGTGGAGATTTCCCCAAGCGGTTATAACGGAAGCAAATACAAGGACGAGTATGGAAAAACACTGTCATTTTGTCTGGATGTCATTAATGAGACTCTGATGATGAACAACATGGGAGCGCGTTTAGTACTGGCGTTCAACTTTACGAGCGGGGAGCAGGTAGAGTGTAAGGACTGGCAAACGTTCACAGGCCAGACTCCTTTAAACTCAACCACAAACATTGATAGCGATTTGCTGTTCAAAGGTGTGCAAGAATTAATAGATAGAAAAGGTTTTCATCAATTTGAGCTGAACGTATCGATCCTGAAAATGAACATAACCAATTTGGTCGGGGAATGGTCTGCTCGATTATGTGGCGAACCCTCTTTGACATGCCCATTAATCTTAGTTGTTGATTCCTACATCGAATTGTTGAACGAAACCTATTTATATTTATCATCGGGGGAAACCATTAACTCTGTTCATTTCACAACAATAAACGACCAAGTATTCGTGTGTGAGGATCTACTGGCTAGCCCCATATCGTTCAGTAAACCCTTTTTTACACTCAGCCTGGGTAACAATCTGGTTCATTACTACATGACAATTGTGGGATTAAGCCTGTCTGTATCAGGCCTTATCCTCACACTGGCGGTCTACC
Organism: Mopalia kennerleyi; assembly: GCA_034783855.1. NCBI lineage: Eukaryota > Metazoa > Mollusca > Polyplacophora > Chitonida > Mopaliidae > Mopalia > Mopalia kennerleyi. The sequence goes on from JAVFBX010191702.1 coordinate 9,764, forward strand.
TTATACTAGAGCCCCTGCGAACAGTACCGGGTAAGATTATGATGAACCTCAACTTTGCCCTGCTGGCGGCTCAGTTGATGTTTCTGATAGGCGCTGATAAGACACAATCCCATGTAGTCTGCTTGATTATCGGCATCCTTGAACACTACCTCTGGTTAGTTGCCTTCTTGTGGATGAATGTGATTTCAATTGACTTGGCGAAGACGTTCGCTACATCCAGTCTCCAATGTCACGATGACAGCGGCCGTTCATTACTCCTAAGGTACACCCTTTATTCATGGGGGCTGCCTGCGGTACACGTCACAATATGTTTTCTGTTTGATTACTTCGACGTTGTCTCAGACGAAACCTTAACTTACAGTTCTATGCGAGCTTGTTTTCTGTCCGGCTACAAAGGAATGCTGTATGCTTTTGTTCTCCCTCTTACGGTAATAATGGGGATAAACCTTTTCTGCTTCATTGCAGTCACCATTATGCTGGCCAAGGCATCCTCTCTGGAAAAGAAAATACAGACGAACAGAATCAAGACGAATCAACTCTACCTATCTGCTAAACTTATTCCCATTACAGGGCTTACGTGGATCTTCGGGGTTGTGGCTACTCTAGGGAGAGTTTCATTTCTCTGGCATCCCTTCATCGTCTTCAACTCTCTACAGGGGGTCTTTGTTTTCTGTGGGTTCGTGTTCAACAGACGAGTAAAGAGGATGATGAAAATGAAGATGAGCAGCATCTCGAGTGACGGGAGTGGAACGACTAACACACGCTTCTAGAAACACTTACCACTCTGAACTACGGAAGTGGAAACGCCGACACTCGCATCTAGATACAGTAACTATTTTGAATTACGAAAAAGGAACCTTTTACGCTCTATACCAGACATACCCACCATCTTGAACCGCGGAATGATGAAACACTCTATACTAGACCGACCTACCTTTTTTAATTACGGAAGTCGAACGGCTAACACTCGCTTCTAGACAGTTGCCATGTCGAATCACGGAAGTGAATTCCCAAATACTCGCTTTTAGACACACTTCTATCATTTCGAATAATGTAAGTCGAACCTTTAATACTCTTTCCAGATCAACTTACCATCTTAAATCACACCACCAACACTTGCGTCCAGACACACTTTACATCTTGAGTATAACGGGAGTGTAGTGACTTTCACTCGCGTCCAGACACACCTTATATCTTGAGTAACAGGAATGTAGTGACCTTCTCTCGCGCCCAGACACACCTTACATCTTGAGTAACGGAAGTGGAGAGACTTTTACTCGCGTCCAGACAAACCTTACACATTGAGAAACGGGAGGTAAGTGACTTACACTGGAGTCCAGACACACCTTACATCTTGAGTAACAGGAGTGTAATGACCTTCACTTGCGTCCAGACACACATTACATCTTGAGTAACGGGAGTGGAGGGACTTTTACTCGCGTCCAGACAAACCTTACATCTCGAGTAACGGGAGTGGAGTGACTTTTACTCGCGTCCAGGCAAACCTTTCACCTTGAGAACGGGAGTGGAGTGACTAATACTTGAGTCAAGACATACCTTACATCTTGAATAACGGAAGTGGAGTGACTTTTACCTGCGTCCAGGCAAACCTTACACCTTCAGAAACGGGAGTGGGTGACTAACACTGGAGTTCAGACAACCTTACATCTTGAATAACGGAAGTGGAGTGACTTTTACTCGCGTCCAGGCAAACCTTACACCTTGAGAAACGAGAGTGGAGTGACTAACACTGGAGTCCAGACACACCCCTTACATCTTGAGAAACGGGAGTGGAGGGACTTTTACTCGCGTCCAGACAAACCTTACACCTCGAGAAACGGGAGTGGAGTGACTAACACTTGAGTCTAGACACTCCTTACATCTTGAGTAACGGGAGTGGAGTGACTAACACTTGAGTCTAGACACACCTTACATCCTGAATAACGGGAGTGGAGTGACTAACACTCGAGTCTAGACACACCTTACATCCTGAATAACGGGAGTGGAGGGACTGTGTACCACTTAGGAGGACCAGTTGTGTCATATCTTTACTCTAAGCTGATTGGTTTTAATATCACTTAATTTTATATAATTAAAAATTATCAGGTATGTGAAATACCGCATCGAGAGCTAAGTAAGACAGGTATTGTAATTTATAAATAAATAATACTTTTACAATAGTTTAACATGGTATAATGTATATGATAATGCACGGCTGACAGGAGTTGTCCATTGGTTGTGACCGAGGGGTCCAAATGCTGTGTGACATACCATTACATCTCATAAATGTGCTCATGTGCATAATCATCTAATATACCACGTTTAAAGTGCCTAGGCTATTCATACCGAACATTCGGCAGGGATAATTAATGTATTCTCGCTTAATCTTCACTTTTTTTTAAAGCAATAAGCTTTAACAGCGATATGATGTAGAATTTGAATGACGAAACAATGTTTGTCTGCTTAACAAGAAATAAAATAAGAACGAAACAAACTTCAAGAAGAAGCTCCATACTCACAAATCAGCTGATATATACAAATCCTTTCTTTACAGACTCTGACAAAAGATGGATCGTTTGTAAGGATTACCAGAATAACGTTTATTTTACACATCCAATATAAATCCTCTATTAGACGTTTGTAGTCTAAGACTTAACATATACTTTCATTATAGTTGCCGACTGAGTTGTTTTCCAGACAGCGGCTTGAAGAACTGCATTCTGAAACGCCACAAAAGACCTAATTGTCAGCGGGTTTAAACGATATAAATTGAATATATAAATCTCTGCGAATCAGTGATGATACATAGAATGTTGCTTGTTTAATTTTCAGAGTTGGGACTTATGTCTTTTGGGCAAGGATAAAGTATAAATGGTTAACTTTGAATCTGGTGAGGTGAAAGGGAATGTTTATGAGCAGAAGATTGGAAGCCCTGACAGTCAATCTCGGTTATATTTTGGTAATGAAAGTGTTATATAAAATCAACCAAAAGGACAACAACCAAAAGCTCCTCACTCTGTATAAAATCGCGCTGAGCTAAGGAAAAACTTGAGCTGACACTTTATTTAAAAAAACTCCAACTGTCACAGAGCAGAAGTCCTTGGCAGAAATGAGACACTATAAGAATGACACGCGCGATTGATCAAAAGTATGGTTAATCCACAGTATAAACAGATTAATCCACAGTATGGTTAATCCACAGTTTAAACAGATTAATCCACAGTATGGGTAATTCACAGTTTAAACAGATTAATCTACAGTGTGGTTAATTCCCAGTATAAACAGATTAATCCATAGTATGGTTAATTCACAGTTTAAACAGATTGATCCACAGTATGGTTAATTCACAGTATAAACAGATTAATCTACAGTATGGTTAATTCACAGTATAAACAGATTAATCCACAGTTTGGTTAATTCACAGTATAAACAGATTAATCCACAGTATCGTTAAATCACAGTATAAACAGATTAATCCACAGTATGGTTAATCCACAGTTTAAACAGATTAATCCACAGTATGGTTAATTCACAGCATAAACAGATTAATCCACAGTATGGTCAATTCACAGTATAAACAGATTAATCCACAGTA
>JAVFBX010191713.1:0-13354 GCA_034783855.1 Mopalia kennerleyi
AACTTTCAGTGTATGGTAAAAGCACAAAGTCCATAACTTTGTCTAACGGGGTAAAATACAGAAACTCGTCGATTTTTTTTTATGAGCCAAAATTAGGTAATCTCACGGTTAGGGGGCCTTTAATGGAAGAGCAAGCGCTGGAGCTGCTATTTTTAGAAGGCGGTTACTTAATTTATCGGGTCCTGTCGATTTTCTTATTTGGAGAGAGGCTAGAACATTTTTGACCTCTTCAGTTGATATGGTAATATAATCCAATGTGGAAACGGCTTGCTGCAACAAAGGTGGACCAGGGGAGGCGCCAGGCAGTGTTGAACACTCCATATATGCAGAAGACAATAGCGTTTATGCTAGACAAAACATTATTTAAATACAGTTAAAAACATATGTCAAAACGTTCTTTCAATAGAGTTTTAAGTTCCAGAATAAATCTGAATACAATTGACAACAAACCAAAAACTGATATTTATCCTCAATTTAATTCGGACCGCATGCCCAGCACAATTTATCTTTTTGGGGGATATTTTTGCCCTGCCTATCTCAATTTCCAAACCATGGTATTCACATGTAAAACGCATTGAAATAACATGGCAATGATTCTGTTACAGCGCTGGAGTTGGTCGTAGTGGTACTTACATAGCCTTGGATTACCTGTTACAAGAGGCCCAGTCATTAGGCTGCGTTGATTTGACTCGGTGTGTTTACAGACTTCGTGAACAGCGGGTCAACATGATCCAAACGGAGGTAGGTAGCGGCGGTGACAATACTATTCCGTAGTTATACTTAAAATTACCAGGAACAAATCTAACATTTGATAACTGATTTGTTTGTATGGTTTTCATAAAAGTAATTATTCAGAAAAATTAATGGGATTTCCTGAGTGACACAAGTGCGTTCGCTTTATTAAACGGACCAGTATTGACTCCTGACGTAGGTTTGATCTATCCGTCATACACCTTGTTAAAACGATCAATTCAGTACAAATAAACTTCAACTTGAAATGTAGCTTGCTCCTGTAAGACAATGGATGCGTTTGCTTTTCACAATATTCTTCAAAGCTTTATGGTTGCCAAAGCGGGATTTTACAATATTATCGTCAGTAATTGTTGTGAATATGACAACACATTTATTAACTTCAAAGCCCATATCTACTTATCGAATTCCGTATAATATGGCCGCTACTGCATACTTTTATCATATTCACAGCTGTGTTTTGAACACAACAACTTGAAACCAAATGCACCGTATTATCTTCAGCAGCAAAGAATTTGCATATGTGTATTGCATAACAAGAGCCCCATACTATACCTAGTGTAAACACATTTGATATGTTTTGTATAATAACACGATGATATAAGCTTTTGACATGGCAAACACGGTCTCATTTGCTCAAAGATGAAGGAAACTGTTTTATAAAATTGATTAGAAATGTAATTTAACAGGAATTATCAATATGCTTTTCAATATGGGCCTTCAGCACTTGCTAGATATTCAGATAGGTATATTATTGTTTGACAGGAACAATATGTCTTTCTGCACGAAGCGTTGGTCGAGGCGTTCAGAATGAGCGGCAGTTCTGTTTCTTCGGTGAACTTTACTAATGTTTATAAAGAATTGTGTGGCGTTAATCCAAAGACGGGTCGAGTTAGGCTGGAAGAACAGTACGAGGTAAAGTCAAGTCGGGTTATAGACCAGGTTCGGGTTAGCGCTTGGCGGCAGTGATAAAAACTATCCCTCAATAGATGATTTGGGTGGGTGGGTAGTGGGACAGACTACCTGGTCCGGTTTAGTGGCTACAGTGATAATAACTATCCCTAAATAGATGATTTGGGTGGGTGGGTAGTGGGACAGAATGCCAGGTCCGGGTTATTGGCAGCAGTGATAAAAACTATCCCTGAATACATCATTTGGGTGGGTGGCTAGTGGGACAGAATGCCAGGTCCGGGTTAGTGGCAGCAGTGATAAAAACTATCCTTCAATAGATCATTTGGGTGGGTCGGTAGTGGGACAGAATGCCAGGTCCGGGTTAGTGGCAACAGTGATAAAAACTATCCCTCAATAGATGATTTGGGTGGGTGGGTAGTGGGACAGAAGGTGGGTGAGTAATGGGACAGAAGGTGGGTGGGTAGTGGGCCAGAATGCCAGGTCCGGGTTAGTGGCAGCAGTGATAAAAACTATCCCTGAATACATCATTTGAGTGGGTGGGTAGTGGGAGAAAATGCCAGGTCCGGGTTAGTGGCAGCAGTGATAAAAACTATCCCTCAATAGATGATTTGGGTGGGTGGGTAGTGGGACAGAATGCCAGGTCCGGGTTAGTGGCAGCAGTGATAAAAACTATCCCTCAATAGATGGTTTGGGTCGGTGGGTAGTGGGACAGAAGGTAGGGGGGGAGTGGGACAGAAGGGGGGTGGGTAGTAGGACAGAAGGTGGGTGGGTAATGGGACAGAAGGTGGGTGGGTAGTGGGACAGAAGGTGGGGGGTAGTTTGACAGAAGGTGGGTGGGTAGTGGGACAGACTGCCAGAAAGGAGTCCCTACGACGGGAATCATTTAGATCAAGTTTATTTAAACTACAGTTGTTTATCGTACCTAAGGCCGCAATCGTTTTACTGACTGTCTTTAAAACAACTTTATGCGGGACCTATCAAAATATGTATGAAGATTTAGGCTATAGAAACAGATAATAAATATATTTCGATTGGATGTTTAAAAGTAAACCATTTCTGGAAATCTGTCGTTTGTTATGCGCTGTCTGATGGTCTTGGGGCTAAATTTGTACACGGAGTTAATGAGGAAGTGGCCATTTTATTTTGGTGACAGTTTTCGGTAAACAAACTATATACGTCTGAAGATACAATTATTGCTGACTAATATTGTCGTTCCTAATTAAGATACAACTTATTTTTCCACAAGATACATCTTCTGGATGTCTGGTAATAAACAAGTGCTTTCTCTTTTCAGGAACTCAGCAATGCAACACCAGTTTCGACTCTGAGTAACCGTGACCGAGCCCTGGATCCTACAAACATCAACAAAAACAGACACCCTCAAATGTTACCAGGTGACATAAAGTTCTCACCAATTTTGCAAAATATCACCTTTTTCTTACGTGTTGTTCTCGCTGAGAAAATGAGTCCTATAACATTAAATACTATCAAGGAAGCAAGAAAAACAATTTCAATTACTTCTCAGAATTATATTATCCGATATTTGTGTCTTAATTTTGCATCTGCGACACTATGAGTGCAAAGATGTTGTAGTCTAGAGATAATCTTGTACATTAAACATTCAAATGTGAAAGCTATACGAAACAAAAGTAATTCATATACGCTGGAGCCCTTCTCACAAAATCTCGTACAGCATTAAAATCTCATAGGCTGCTTTTATACCTATAGTTTAACATGACTAAATTTTATCCTGACATAATTTTTTGTCGATCTCTATTGCCAGTTGTCACAAATTGTTCATCTCAGTCGCCATTGATGTCCTGCTGAAATTAATATCCTGTAACAGCGTCTAATGACGTAAAATATTGCTGGGTGCATGAAAGGTCGATGGCCTAGGCAACGCATGGGAATTTACAGTATAACATTACCAAGTGTTGGAGGCAGCCTTGTGATTGGTCATCGTCGTTAGCCATGTGATATTGTTAGATGTACACCTAGCGAAAATACAACATAGTGGAGCTGTTTGTTGATCAGATTTCGATCAGGTTGCGGCCGCCCCGAAGCGGTTTCCAATATTGTTTTGATTGTATACTGATTTAGTATTAGTTACCTGACCTTGTTGTATCAGCATCCTTGGTATCTGTTATATTATTACACTCAGAAATACTGGTTCTTTGAAGTTTCTATTAAAAAAATAAGATTTTTATAATCAAATTGTCATGTTAAAGGGTGTAGATTTATGTTAACAGTTGAGGACTACAGGCCATTTCTGTCAACACCTGTCCCAGGAGGAACTGATTACATAAACGCTGTCTTCTTACCTGTAAGTATAGGCATACAAATGAATCATAATTTTTGCTAAAGTCAATAAGATTGCCATTGTTCCTATTCGTGGTTCTGTTCGTTGTTTTTTATTTGTTAAACTGGCCATTTCACTGTATCTACCGTATGCAAAACGTTATTATTTACTCTTCCGAGAGACTTCCACTGTGCAATACTAGTATGTACAAGGTATGTTTTTTCTCCTTAAGTTGACATTCGATGTTGCGGAAAACAATTAATCTAGAGAAGGAGAAAAAAAAAGTAGACTAATAAAAATCGAAAAACATGGGAAAATGGCGCGGAAATTCACACGATGTTTAGCAAAACATTGACTGACGTTTTGCCAAAGATGTTAGGAACTACGGCCTGGAGTTCATCTGAATTGAGACACAGGAGTGAAGTATGATTTCTAAATCTAAGCAAAAAAATAAAATGATACAGAAACTTATAAGGGTTCCAGCATGGCTTTTTGGCTAAGGAGTCGCCTCTAGCTATTTAAAACTTAGAATCAGCTGCGTGTCAGTCTCAGAACCCGGGCGTGTTGGGCAATTTCGCGATTTTTTTTTTCTTTCATTTTTTGTGACAAATTGAAACAGATTTACAGTTATAGTAAATCTATGTATTTGTAGGCAAAAAGGCTCAGATCACTTCCACGAGTTCCCTCACTTCAGAAATTTGTAGCTTAGGAATTGGAAATTATTTTTCTTTCAGGGTTCTGTAGAAAATATAGAACCGTTTAGATGGAACCTTAACGGATAATGGCTCTTTAGAAAAGATGGAGCCATAAATATGGAACCATTACGACAAAACGGTTCTTTGATAAAATAAGAAAGGGAGAAATATTTGGAACAGTTGCCGTGAGGGCTCATACAGAACCGTATAGGGGTCCAACAGAGCCATGACTGAAAAGCATTAAAGGGTTTCATTAAAGCCATATTTTGTATGACCTAAAGATGCTGGGCTATGGCGGATTAGGGCATGGCTTTCTTCTTATTTTGTGGGGAAATTACAAAAATTAAGACATTTATAATAATAGTGAATATCACTTGCTGACTGCCGATATCGAGGTTATACTTTTTAAGACGTTTCTCCGGATTTTCCAATTTAATTAACTAGGTCGATCCGTCGGACGATCCGTCGTCATAAGTGAAATACCATTATATACGACCCGGTTAAAAACACACAAACAAAACAAATCAATTGTGATTCAAACTCTCTGTCGTATAGTATCTTTAAGTGGAAGAAAAAAATAAAGTCAGCTTGAATAAGAAGTCAGTAATCAGGAGTTTTGAAAACAGGTTGTTCAAAGTTTGTGGATAGTCTGGCTTATCATGCTAGAGCCAATTTAGTAAATGGCTTGGTAAATCACGTACGGCGACATTCCATGCAACATCATTGCTGTATCTTATAACACTGAATCCCATTCAATAAACATTCACAATAACCGCTACCAAACAGTATGTCTCTGAACTATGTCTCAAAAACTTATCGCAAAATGATTGCTGTGAACATATTTTGAATAATAGATGATGTTATAGAGAGAGAAGCGGTATGGCATGAATTGTCCACCATATGTGACACGATTAAGCAGGCTACCCCAAAACTTTAAGCAATGTTTAAAAGGTTAACTTTTATTTTTCCTTCCATTTAAGAACAATACATTTATGTCTCATGAACAATGTCACATGCTTCAATCAGTTGTCAACGTAAGGATCATAATCTCTATTGACGGTCACAGGTCATTATTCGGTGAATAACTTTATATTCTAAAAAAGTAATCCTATATTTTTGTGTTTTTTCTAGGCATACAAGACAAAGAAAAGATTCATCATCACCCAGATGCCCCTCACAAACACAGTGGTGGATTTCTGGCGTTTGGTTTATGATCACTCCGTGGAAACAATTGTCATGCTCAATAGTAAAGAAGATCACGATAATGTTAGTTTGCTTGCATCAAAAATCAAAGAAACAGTGCAGTTGATACACGGATAATGCATGCACAATTTTATTGCTCTAAATTTATAACTGAATATTGATATTAGAGCAGTATTGCTCTCGGACTAATTAAAAGAACTTTAACCTTAGCCTTACTTTATCTGAATAGTTCTCTTTTGGTGATTCAGACGCATATATTTATCTTTTACAGAGCGTTGGTGTTTATTGGCCAAAGGAGCATGCGCAGTTTGGTCCCTTTGACGTCACTGTTACTGATAAAGATACCACCAGAGAGGACTTCCATATGTGGACATACAGTCTCAAATATAATGGAACAGTAGGTTTTCACACATATTTATCCAATTTCCTCTTTTGTTGAATTAATCTTTATAGAATTAGATTCGAGGATTTATAACATATTTGGGCCTTACTTCGGCATTATTTGTGTGTACATTGAATAACTAACACTTTGACCCCATTTTCTTGAATGGCGTTTAATGTCGTACACCATAAAAGTCCCCTACCGGTGAAGACTAAAGGGACTTCATGTTCACCGGTCGTCAGTCGGTATGTCTGTGCCGTGTCTCTAACAGTGTGCCCCCTCTTCCACCTCTATGACAGGAGCCTTTGAACTTATGTGAGTATCGAAAAATAAAGAATATCTAAAGTGAAGGATCTTAAATTTTCCAAAAGTGCATTTGTATAAAACAATTATCATTTGGGTTGTGTTGCTGTTAACTCTTTGGAAGTTCACCGCCCGCCGTCTAAAACCGACTTATCCCCAATCACTACAATACACACAAATCAATCAACCGTTAGGCAATCTGTATTCTGCACTTTTTTGTAACGCCTAAGTGGCTTGTATTTAACGTTTGTTTCCAGTTTTCATCTTCTTTACAGATAAACACTGTTTCATGTATTGGTCACAAACTGTTCAGTCGGTTTTGAAAGACCCTTTTCAATTGACAACCTTATACCTGTGTTGTCCCATGCAATGTACTACATACTGGACTATGGCGCGGCTATACTTTACCTGTAAAAATGTACTATCCCCAATCCTGGTTCAATAAGCATTCATCATGAAAAACTCCATATTTAATGCGAATTAAGGAAGCAATACAAATTATATTTGATAAGCTGGGAAAACATTAAATGTCAAACGTCGTCGATGGTGACACGCTGGATATGTCTATTCATGACGTCTGGTATAGGGAAAAAGTATCCAGTTATTCGTCATATGTAGGCGATATTAAGCCACTGCTTATCATCCATGTATCCGTCATAACCATTCTGCATTTATCAACTGTTTACTATAAATCCAAATGTCCGTCATATATAGCTTATACTACATTGATGATACAGCTGGGTCCTTTTTACCGTTTTAGAAAGAGATACTATTTGTCAAAATACAATGTAGAAAAGGCCTCAAGGGAAGAAAAGAACGCGTAAATACGGACCAAAAGATTTGTTAAATCCAATGCCATATTCACCCAAACTGTTTTCGGGTTATGTCTTTGACATTTGAACAAGATGGTGATACAAAATCCCCTTTTCTATTTGGGAAATGTACGAGCCTCTCCCTTTTCTCCCTCTATCGACAAAAAAGATTCATACAAAACTAGCTCGCCACAGAGAAAAAACATTAAAACCGAGTTAGCAATGCTCACGTTTCCATATTATTATTTACAATGCTACAGGATGAGGCTATTTCAGTGAAGCAGTTCCGGTGTAAGTTTTGGACGGACAGAATGACACAGAACTCAATAGGATCCGCTCTGGCTTTTATTGACCATATGCTACAAAACACGGGAAAAAACCCTGCCGTAGTACACTGCATGTAAGTGGTTTACTATTTGTTACGATATCAAAGTAGAGCATGAGAACATGCTATAAAATATATTTAAAAACCTGTTCACTCAACGCTTTGGATATTCATACTTTCAAGAAAAGTGTCAATATTTAACTACAGTCTGAAAGCCACCGTTTATAAAAGAACAAGACACTCCCACATAACAAATTATACTGCAGATGGTTGGCGAGAGTTTCCCGTTGCCCTGGAACAGGTGCACTAAAAATGTTTAAAATGTTTAGGAATGGAATGTTGTTGTCGTATCTTGCACTGTAAAACGCCCATGTACTGTTGTTTTTTGTTACCCTCCATGTGATGGACTCCATGGTATTTAGTCACTGTTTGATTCCAATGAAGTATGACGCGGGTTTCCTTCGTCGTCTCGTGCTGCCGAGTATTTATATGAGTGAAATAACATAATGTCATAAAGCTTCGATCAAATAAAGCAAACTTTACAATGGCAAAGAATTTACCCTCTTTGTGTCTAATCTTCATCGAAGCTATCGAAAACCGATATAAAAAAAAAAAATTAATCAACTCTGTTTTTGGCCTAACCTCCTAGGGACGGGTTCACTCGGAGTGGTTTGTTCTGTACGTCATACGCCGTCATTGAAAAGACAAAGATGGACTTTGATGTGAATATTTCACAGGCAGTTAAAAAGATGCGAATTCAAAGGCCGGAGATTATCACTGATCTGGTAAAGTATTCTTAGCTTTAAAATTGGAATTTGAAACAAATTCTGTGTTAACATAATCTGGTTACTGTCATACTTTAGGTCGACTTTAAAGGTTTAAGGACGTCTTCGAAGTAATGTTAAAATGAGGATCTTGGCCTAGTATTGTGCTTTGGTCGTGGATGTTTCATAAGGACAAGCGTTTTCTTTCAGAATGCAATGTTACCCTAAGAAAAACACACGTAAATAGGTAAATACCATAGCCGACAAGGCTTTATTTCGCACTAGCTGAATATAAAAAGTGTCAACCATTGTTGAAAAAACATAATACACTATTTAAAAAAATAAAGCCAGGCCTATAACCCTTGAAGACAGAAGTATTAAAGGTAGTTAGTTTGGAGTGGTACAGAGCTGTCACTATACGAAGATCAACTTCACATCTTATGGTTGTGATATATATAGTGTCAATAATCGTTGAAATATACGGTTGTAGTAGTATTGCGAGGGCAGTTTGTGTCGAATTTGCTATAACATAATAAAGAAGGCTTGTGCGTTGCCAAGTAGTGCGGTGCGGCAGTGGGATCAATCGAGACGCCACCCAACTCCCACAGGCTATCCACTTGACTGGGGAATGGCAATGGCAATCGCCCCACTGTTTTGGACGGTGGGCATCGATCATGGTAACAACCGATTACAAGTGAGTCGTGAGGTCAATACCTCCCCGTGGAGAAAAGAGAGTTCACCACTGTGGAAATCGATGTAAGAGACGGCTTCGGGCGATCGGTTTCATTTTCACTTGGTAAAGTGAACGTGACACTACACTTTCGACGGAAGCGTGCTGCCCTTTTCACACAAGACGATGACGGCTCGACAACAAGCTTACGTCAACTACTATACTCGACAAGCCCGTGGTGGTCACGGTATAAACGTTTTCAGAGGAGCGTACAGCCAGTTATGGTTTTGGTCTGGGGAACATATTAAGCAGCGTGTTTAAACTGGTCAGGCATCTGGCCTTGCAAACGCCTTGCAAGCAGTCGGTCTACAGGCGTTGAGCAGTGGTCTGAACGCCATACAGGATGTGGTCCAGGGGGCATGAAACGTCGTGTGACCGAAGCCACTGAGCAACGCTTCTCCCAAATCAAATAGCGGGGGCATCCACCAGGACAGCGCACACCGCGATCGCGTCGCCCAGCACACCGTCCACGGGGACCGTCGTCAATCAAGGCCGAACACTCCGACAAAAACAAACCCGACATCTTCTGCCAAAAGCAAGCCGTTTGTACAACCCCCGACCCGTGATTGGCTTAGCACTCAACTGATTTGTGGGCGTTCCGACCGATCAAAGGCAGTGTGGTGACGAATATATGCGAAACTTACTGCCCGTTGACAGCATGAGCGAGTACCTCCATAAACACGTACCCTTATTGGTCTTACATCGAAACCTTACTCTCTTACGGACGTGGAGCGAAAGACTCGCAGCTGTCAGTGGCCCTATGGTTCAAAGATAAGGCATGTCAAGTCAACGGCAGCAACGTTGACAACCAAAGGTTTGTTGGCAGGATGAAGCACACGTGCAGGAGTCGATGCATAGATATACTAGGTCGTCGACACACGGACATTAGGTTCAAACCCGTTATCTCCTCGACCATGTCACGGTGTGAGTGCAAATCACCAGTGCCAAAGACGCCATCAGCTAACTCACCGAGCAACAGCCCGATTATAAAGTCATCATTCAAGACGTACAAGTTCACGTTCAAAGAACAAATGAGTCAACCTCTTCAGATCGCACGTCTTTTGATGGCGCCTGGTCTAGGTGGATAGCCAGGCAACGACAAAAAGTCAGTTTGTCTAAGTATGGACCGTTCTAGCCGTTGAATAAACAGTATAGGCCTCTGTTGCTGAATTAGAAGGCGTGTGTCCCTGTCATGATGTCCGATAGCTTGTTGATTTAGAGTGTGACGTTTGTAACGTGCTCTACAAACCAGTGTTTTCAGGGCGTTGTAGTCGACCCCGGTTATTTGGATCATGGATCTTGTAGGTGATATGCTCCATGGACAACACACCAGAGTCGTTTTAAATGCGAAGGCCTGGTTAAGGACCTGCAGTAACCTCCACATGCAAGAAGTAATGGACCGGTCTTTCCATTTTGCGTCTAGTCTTCCTTCTCCTCGACCGTCTCGACAAGCGTACGTATCGTCCGTCGTCTTCTCTCCTTTCTTTTTCTGCTGTCTTCTATGTCGAAGTAAATCACCGGAGAGCATGATCATCTCGTCTCGGTCGGTCGGTCGCTAGGTAGGTAGGTAGCTAGGTAGCTATGTAGGTGACTGATTCTTAGCACCCGTCAATCATAGCTGATTGGTCCATTAAACGATGCTCTGGTTGATCAAAATCTCTGCATTTCTATTGGTCAATACCATAATCCAATTGTGTACCACTCAGACACTCTCCCGTTCCCTACTACTTTGTAACGTACAAGCCTTCCTTATTATGTAATAGCAAATACAACCCCAGCTGCCCTCTCTATATTACTCCCCGTCAAAAAAGTTAAATACCCTTTAAGCACCGTGTAAAACAGGAATGGACAAATCAACCAATCACAAAACTAATGTCTCCATAATACAAGCGAGTGATTTACCAGGCCTATCCGGTCGCTGTTGGAGTGCTTATATTTGTGGTAGAGAGTGTCTCGACTTGTATGTTGATTTCTGTTGTCTGAGCTATACATCGTTCAGCATGCGAATTCCCTCGATATGATTTTAGGTTTATATGTAATCTGGGACATTCTGTTTGTCTATTACGGCATTACATGTGATGCTTTTGTAAAGTCGCCTTCAGCTAGGAGCCCTGTGAAAACCTATCTGGTTCTAACCTAACTACGCTCACTAACCAGCAGTTATGAATATGCAAATGCTTTCCTGTACAGCAAAATCTTAAAGGATCCTATATGATAATTGTAAAATCCTTTAGGATTCCAAAGAATTATCCTATAGGATCCTATGAGCTTTTTGTAAGAGTTTGCTTTTATCCGCTGATGAAATGCGAATTTTTTTCTGAAGATGGCCTGAGCAAGATCACTGCGAAGGAAGTTGATTAGGTCATGCTGTTTAGGGAGCTTCAGACATCAGCTGTTTATGTCGTATCTGAGGATGTGTTCGTTTACCTAGCTGTCAGAAAAACAACTTTGTTGGATTTTTAAAAGTATATAACTTAACATTCGATCAAAGGTGGTATGTGTATATATGTATGTTTGTACGATTTTATTAACCCGCATCCCTGTCCAGTGTGATTAATTTGTACAAATATGTATTATTGTAACAATAATTCGTGATCTGTCTTTTTGTTGTTTGCAGGAGCAGTACGATTTTATGCATAAACTTGTCCTGGGGCATTTGGAGTCTTTCCAAGTGTACGCAAATTTCAGCTGAAAGATTTAACAGCTTCAACTTGCAAAGTGTGAACCGGGTGTCACGAGCTTACCAAAGACAGTTCTGATTGAACCTATTAGTGTAGACAAAAGTAGACTAAATTACTAAATGGCTGAAAATAGTTTTAAGTAGTCGGTGAAAAAGGTCTTTACGATCACATGATCTGTCAGTTTATGTGTATAATACATTGCTCAGAAAGGTCGTGCGTGCGGCTGGGAGGGAGCTCCGTGTTGCCCTGGTGTTATTGTTCACTTTTTCTTTTCTTTGACCTGAGCATATATAAACCAGCAACAGTTATGTATTTTAAAAATGATTCTGAGAAGCTGTCATATGTCTGGAATGTGACCATTGGCGTAAGGACCCTACACTATTCGGGGAGCGGGGGGGTAGAGCGGGGGCGGGGAAATTGGGCAAATTAAGATGTTTTTCGAGCAAATTATCAGACACAAACGGCAATATGTAACACTTTTATTGTTTATTTTTGTCTTTTCTGCGACCGTATTATATATTAACCGGCAACAATTATGTATTTTCAAATGTACTTATCATAGGCGTAGGGACCTTACGTTATTTTCAAATGTACTTATCATAGGCGTAGGGACCTTACGTTATTTTCAAATGTACTTATCATAGGAGTAGGGACCTTACGTTATTTTCAAATGTACTTATCATAGGAGTAGGGACCTTACGTTATTTTCAAATCAACTTATCATAGGCGTAGGGACCTTACGTTATTTTCTGTGGGCAAAACTCAGGCATTTGATTATTTGAGATAATTTTCGAGCAAAACAGCAAACGTGACATCATTACATAGAACTGTCACTGTTTATTATTTCTCGGCATAAGATTTACTTATCGTTGATCATGAAATGTACAAAATTTGATTGGCTGGTTGAGTTACATGAACGTCCTATTAAATTACGCCCATTCGGGGCTCCAAAAAAAATGAAGAAAAAAAACCCTGCATCATGCACAAAAATTAAACGTCAAGCTGGCTGAATGGAATGGGAAGAACGTACTTATACGGTCTGGAGTTGTGTGTGATAGCTTTGCAGCATATGACTGGAAAACCCCCCAAAAAGTTTGGGATAGCAATATTTCAAACTCGTCATTGTCGTGCAAACAGACATACCTGAAACGGACTGCAATTGTATCATAAGTTCATAACACTTGTAACGAGATTGAGAAAAAACAACTCATCAACACATCTACATTAAGTCCAATCCAAAAATCGTGATGTACATATAGAAATGATTTTGATTTTGACTAGTTTCGTAACTTTGGCCAGAAAGTTTCACATCATAAAATACCCGTGTGGCTAATCGGGACAACGATTATTTAAAAATATGGACAATAAACATCAATCTTATATATTGTGAACATCAGCATAGATTGCCTCTCAGTCTTTCCTCATTTTCAGAGCTTCAGGGGCCTATAGGTGGGCCCTCGCCCTTTTGATGGGCATTGATGTTTTTAATTTTAAATAG
>JAVFBX010191724.1:0-13353 GCA_034783855.1 Mopalia kennerleyi
TTGAAGACAATATAGTCTTACTTGTATGATTCTAGAGCATATTGCATTTTGTTTTTACAAATTATAATGTCCGATCGTAAACCAAAATTTCATCCGGGAACGAAATTACCCTGCTATATTGTCCGTTTGCTGAGGACGGTTTCCATCGTGGTTTGGTAACCTTCTCGCTGTTGTACTGTCCATGCAGTCTCCTTCTACGTGCAATCTCGGCGTGTTTGCTATCAATTGTGGACATTATACATTATTTCCATACCAGTGGACGAATCATCGCTAAACCAGAAAAGAGACCCGGCTTTTATAAACTCATTTTTTGTTATCCGTCCGTCTTTATCTTCGTCAATTGTCCGGAAAACCTTGCCCACGAATTGGTCGGTGGCTCCTCCGATAGACTTGTAGTACAGTTTCAGCTCGTCTTCAGATATACATCCATCCCTATTCGCATCGAGTCGATCAAATAATATGTCGTTAATACCTGTTATCAAAAGTGAAAATTCGTAATATAAGTCGGAAGCCCAGATGTCCTGTAGGCGTTGAATAAATGCGCATTCCGTCAGAAATGCGTCATCTTTTCCAAACTTAAATAAAAAGTTACCAGTTGTCGTCCACCTGTATCGTGTATTTTTCAATTCGTCCTCATTGGCGACATTCATGGTTGACATTTTGTCGATTCTCTGAAGGAAGTCTTTCTTGAAAAATTTCCCATCTCCATCAAGGTCCAGATATCGAAAAAACATCTGGTGTTTTCGTTTTACATAGTCAGTGTAGCTCCGCATGATGGCTTTAAATCTGGAACCAAAACTTAAATTTGTTTACAAAGTTAAATCAATTAAGCGTTGTCTGTCTGTACTCTGTGTGCCTTTCTGTAATTTGTAATTGAATCAAAACATGGGCTTATTGATATAGCCGCCATCAGTAATTACAGAATAAAACAGTTATGTGAACCGAAATACCGAGCTAGTGGTATTTAGGAAGAATATAACAGTGAGTTATTTCTGGGGAGGCTTTGTATTCACTGTAAGCTCTATGAAGGAGTATAAGAGGCAGTCTAAACCTTCTAATACCCAGATCAGAATTCAAAAAGCTTCTGTCAAGCTTTACATTATCCTGGTCAATTCGTGTATAAGTAAAACCATATTGTTTGCAATAATTACAAAAACAGATTCGTATTTAATCTGTTATATGTAAACAGTTATTGAATATAACATTGATGAATTTGAAGATAAATCAAATACAGTTACCTGTGCAGTTAAGTATTCGTCTAGCTGTTCTGTGCTCTCGTTACCTGTTAACTTTAGTACCCCACAAGCCAGCCAGTTATATAACTATATATTTGCTGTAGGCTATTGAATTCTAAAAATGTGCACAAAGACACTTTATATGTTGTTAACTGTTAGCTGCTTAATAGCTGAATAAAAACAGCCTGCAGCCATAATATATGTCAGAAGAAAAATTAAGAAGAACACAAAATCATAGTCGTAATATACACCACATGGAGTTGTCAATGAAACTGCTATTTCATTATATATGGTGGACTGTTAAGGCCACAATTTTTATACTGACGTAAAAGAGGTAATTCTGTGCCAATGTGCTGTGGTTTGGCATGGCTTTATTATGTGTATCTGTTTCTCCATTCTTTTGTATAGTTCACTGTTAGAGAAACTTGGGCCTTTTTCGTCAGCTAAAATTATATAAAATAAAGCATGGCATAACAGGACTCTCATGCACCAGTTACTCTTAAGTTAATTCCGTTAAATTAAAGTTAAATAGAAAAAAAGGAGACAATATCTGCGTTAGAATAACCCATTGCAGTACATCGTTATGGATGATCAATTTGAGCCCAAGGGGGATAACTCTTTGAACCCAGTCTCTGTTCGCGCTCAACTCCTCTTAACTCAGCTGAAATTTGACTCTAAAAAAATTATGTTGTTGTTGTTGTTTGAGATTATTGGCGTGTGCCATTCCTATATAGGATAGATTTACGCCACTTATATAATTTACTATACATTCATAAATAAGGTCCATTGTCGTGTCGTAATTTGTGCTATTACCTTTAAGTTTAAGTACAAGATAAAGATTTATGCCTAGGTAAGACGTGTTTTCGCATGGGGTGGTGAAGGTACAATTGGCACTATGGTACGCAACAGTTCAGGAAAACAGTTTCGGCCTAGTCTCTGGCTGACGTTCATTGGCTTTTGTGTCAGAAAATCAAGCAATCCGATAACAGTACGCTGTGTGCATCTTAACGACATTTCTGATGGTGCTAGATTTTGACCGTCAGAGTTAGGCCATTCCCGTTGTCTGTGAGCCTATAAACGAACATTGGAAAAGGGTGTTAGTTTAGGGGACTATCCTAGGTATAGATGTTCCTCGTCTAGGAACATATCTCGGTTCTTACCATGTTCGTTACAGATGTCTCGAAGGTAAATTGACACTATATTATTACACAAAAACGTGTAAACACCGGCTAGCTAGCCGTTTTACACTTCTACCTTTATTCTACATATGTTTGAATGACTTATTTCACATATGTGGAAAATAATTTCACATATTTTGAAGGAAAAAAAATGCACATATGTTAAAAAGAATTCAACATATGTGGAAAATAATTTTACATATGTGAAAAAGAATTTCACATATGTGAAATTCTTTTTCACATATGTAAAATTATTTATTTATTTTACATATGTTGAAAAGAATTCAACATATGTGAAAAGGAATTCGACATATCTAAAATAAGCCTTAATTCAACATATGTGGAAATCTTTTTCGCAAAGCATTTGTTATTTTCCAACGAAGAAGGGAAACTACATTTGTTTTATAGGCCTATTCTGTAGAGAGCAATACTACGTCTGATTCTTCGGGAAAATAAAATGATGTAGACTACAATAAAAAAACTGAATAAGAATAAACCCATCGCCTAATATAATATTCACTTTTTATTTGTCACCTTAATTGGCATTTTTCATGGTTTTTCATGAATGTAGGGTTGTCTACTGTTGGCTGTAATATATGCGAAGGTTCGGCTTTGGCAGTCTGCACTCATTTATGACCTATATATAACATAGATCATTGTCTGCGATTTGCTTTGTTGTTGTTGTAATCACGCTATAGTGGACCAACTGATCAGCTGTCTCGTACTGGGAGTGTGTCCTGCTGAGGCTAAAATTGTACAGCATGTGGAATATATTATTATCGTCTTTGCATTCGTCTTGAAAGTCTTCACGAGACGATAGGAGCACAAACGAAGGTTGGACACGGTCTATTGCTGTGGGTAGAAATCATTTCTAATAAAATACATTTTTATTTTACATATGTGAAATTCTTTTTCACATAAGTGAAAATCTTTTCATGAAAAAGAATTGTACATAAGTAAAATAAAATCCAAACTATTTCGACACATGTAGAATAAAGGAAGAAGTGATAAACGGCTTGCCATAGCTGGCTGACTTTAAAGATATAGTTCAAAGGAAGAACAACAAATATTTCTCGATGGTCTGAAAGGTGTTAAACGTTAAACTCAGAACTCGTGACAGAACGACCAAGAATTGTACATACTAGGATATGTCTATGAATGCAGTTTAGCGGTAAAAGGATTTTAACAATCGTTGAATCGAGGTTTATGTATCAATCGCGGGTCATTACAGCTTTAATTACAGTGGAATGTAGCTTTCGAGTGACAACTAGATTATTCTATGAAAAGAATTTCGCCAAATAAATAAATAAGTAAATTAATGAATAAAAAGCCAAACAAACAAGCAAACAAACAGACAAGCAAACGAACTATCAAACAAACATAGAAACAAACAAGCAAACAAACAAACAGACAAACTGGCAAGAAAAAACAGCCAGCCAGCCAGGATAATAAATAAATAAATAAAAAAAAAAAAAATAAATAAAAAATCAATCAATCAATCAATCAATCAATCAATCAATCAATCAATCAATCAAACAATCAATCAATCAATCAATCAATCAATCAATTAATCAATCCACCAATCAATCAATCAATCAATCAATCAATCAATCAATTTAAAAAAAATAAAATTAAATAAAATAAATAATTAAATTATTATATAAATAAATATAAAAGACAAAGAAACAAACAACTAAATAAGAAAATAAACAAACCATAGACAAAACAAAGAACTACGACCGTATCAGGTGTTTCACAGCTAAATGATCTATGCGATACGTTGAAAGTTGAGGAGACCAACAATCAACTCGATGAGCCACGAGCCAAATATTTTTTTAGGAACTAAATCGGTTAGCCATTTAGACAGTAATTTACACGGCAGTTGTCAATGGTGTCAATCAAATTCGATTAACGGCTCTACTTTATGACACGGGTTATTGACTTAATGCGCAAAAGAGTGTTATATAACAGTCATTATCACACCTTTCTATTATATGAGACTATTACCCATGAAGCTTTGGGGATGTTTGAACACGTGACGTTGTATAGTCACCAACAGAGATTTAAACCCGTAACGGAACCGGAAAGATTTGGTTGATTGACCGTAAACAACCGAGTTACAAATCCGGAAAAGATCGAATTTCACAGCTGCATTTGGAACCGTTTCTGGCGCGAGCGCTGAGCAGCCTCTGAAATAGTAAATTATTGAAATCTAATATTCGCTGCACCGTTGCCATTTCAACAACATAAAAATATCGCGATTTGATATCCCTAAAAATGAAGGGACATAAAACTGACAGTTTTACGTAGGAAAGCTTATTTAATTCATCCAGATTTAAAAAAATTTAATCTTCTTTTGGCAGAGAACTTAATGGCACACAATGTCCTAATGTATTTCGGATGTGCCGATTGTAACCTTCCCTGGCCAAACAGAATCAAGCGACGGCTCGCTTTGAAAGCTTTAACGAGATCTTATTTATAGGAAATTCACATCGATTGTTAATTAACTTTCGTAACTTTTTTATTGTAATAGTTGGTGTTAATCATCTACTTGCCATGTAATCGTCTCCACGGTAGGCCGACCCTTTTAATTCGACTCCTAATTTACCCAACAAGAGGTCGATGCCGCGAAGCTATTCGTGAAAACATTTACAGATTAGGTTGTTTTCTATGTGACAGAGATACCACGTGGAAACATATAAAATGATTACAGTTGCTTAGTAACGAAGGAATCTAATTTGCTGTGAACTTAGCTGATAAACGTTATTTAAAAAACTTATGTCTACTTATACAAAAAACTCCCGCTAAATAATACAACGACAAAAAATTCAAATTTGTACAATGTAATTCGAAAGGTCACTTCAAAACAATGTTATCTTCGCCAGCCATGAGTTTTATTCCTAGCTGCAACCCTTGACGGATAAAGCACCGCTAACCCTAATAGACAACCACGCAGTCCATTGGCTGACTAGGAGATTGTAGGCACCAATCACAGAGCGCGGCACAGACAGCCTCGGTTTTTTGGATGAGCGGTTCAGAAAAATTAGTTAGGCCACCTGACTATATATTTTTATCACTTAGTAAACAGACAAGATAGCTATTTGATATCCTCGGTCCGTCAAGGGTTGGAATGGATGATAGTTCGGAATAAAACACTTGGCTGTTATACGTATTGAATCGAAAATATAAATATAGAGAATATTTTATAAAAAATATAAAAACTCCAATTAGAAGCCATTTAAATTTAAGTTTCAAAATGTTGATTCAGTTCTATGTAAGTGTAGTCTACAGTTGGGTGGGTTTTGCACGATTTCTGGCACTTAATTTTTGTCCAAATTGAACTTTTCAGCTCTATTTTATCGAAAACTCTTTGAGCTACACACGTTAAAATTTGGCATGCTTATTATCTATTACAGAATTCTTTTTGGGATAAAAGATGGACCAATACGCGTATTAGCAATCTCTATCCAAAAACTGCCTTCCGATAGGCTATCAATAAAGGAATCTACCAATCAACTACATACAATTACAAAAGACGATTTCAAGAGAGGACAATGTTTAGAGGTAAAACGCAGGATGCCATGGCACAACAGATCAACAAGATGTTGCGCTTTGCACAGGTGCAAGAAAGGGAATCCCTCAACCACGTGAAATATACATTTGCTACATGAAAAATTATGAAAATATATATAGTTCGATTCTGTTCTTGTAACCATTATTTATAGTTTCAAGGTGCTTGACCATTCGACCCGTCTTTTCAAGATACGTTACATATGTAATAACAATAATGAAATATGAACACAAAAAGTACTGAAAAATATACACGTTTTACCGAAATTGAGGTTTATGAACAAATTTGTATTGCTTGATTCTGATTTTGAGAAAGTATTAAAGTAAAAAAATTAAAAATTAAATACGTTTAAATCCAAATAATATGACACATAATACTTTATAACCGTCACAGTCAATCATTCCATATCAACACCTCCAATTGAATATTCATTTAGAATTTAAAGTTACAATAATTATGTTCCGCTGTCTTTATACGCTGTCCCCTAACGTATAAAGCTGGACCCAACAGAAGGTTAACTTTTACTTCTGGAATTGTCTGTAACACGCACATTTCTGAAATAAGACAAATTTGCCTGTCGTGGCGCTGAACCAATTTATGGAGTATCAATGACCAAAGACGGTTTTCATGCTATCTGTGCCACATTGGTTAAGGCAAAACTGGCCACGTTCTATCCTCAGCTTGTAAACAAACTATATTTCGTATCAGTTCCAACAAATTACAAAAAAGTAAATTTACTTGCAATGAATGCCCAATTCCAGTCAAATATAAGTTAAAAATATTTGTCATAAATACGTTAATCTTGTTTTGCAGAAAAGCAAGGTAAACGTGTTGATAATCACAAAATTTGTTTACTGACATTTGACTGGAATTGGAAATTCTTTGCAAGTAAATTTACTATTTTTGTAATTTGTTTAAGGGTTCTGGGTATTGTTTCCTAAAACGATCTTAGCCTAAGTTGCCCTTAATTACCATGACGACACAATACCTTCAGCACTGGTCACCATGACAAGTATAAGATTAACTTAGGCTACGATCGCTTTGCGGAACGGGCCCTCGAGCCTTTAAATATTTCCTTACTGGCTGTTCGCTTTAGTAAGGAAGCAAAGCGTTTCAATAGAACCAAGCGCGATAATTACTTCAACAGTTTACTTGACTAATGTTTTTGTTGTAAAGGGCTCTTAGTTATTATTACAACAATGGCACACTTTCACCCAAAAAGTTACATAGTCAGAGCCGGAAATGCTGAGTTTGCGAGCCGCTTGTGTATCGCGCCTTGTGATTAGGGTGTTGAAATCGCCGTGAGCTGTGTCAGCAACGACAACCATTGTGGAACGACCGCCATAGAAAAGGCACGCGACTGAAATCTCGTATAGTCTCGTGTTACATCCAGTGATGTAATTAGCTCTCGACACTTTGGCCAGGTACTCCATCTTTAATGGAGATAATTAAGGTTATTTAATCAAACCGGCAATACGCGGTTAACTCATTCGCTTAAAAACCTTGTTTATTAGCCCGTAGGAATAGAAAATGAGACAATGTTATAACGTCCCATGCCTCAAACCGCCCAGTCTTATCCAAACGTAATTATACGATGGTGAGTTAAGAACGTCTAGCATTAGCAGATAGCTCGCCATAAATACAAACTGCAATGTTATAAATAAATGTAACAAAAAGCTGTTTTTTCATTACTTTGGTATGTTTGCATAACGTTTATTAACCAATCTTATTTGCCTATTAGAAACAAACTATAATTTTATTAAGCAAATTACAAATACATTGCATTTGCAAGTTACATATTTTGTTTTCAATAAAACAAATAGCACTAAAACCCTTAAAATGTCATTGTTTGTTTGTTTGATTGGTGTTTAACGCCGTAATTTCACTCACATTACATTGTTACAAATGTATTATTATACCGCATAAAGTTTATGTTCAAAGATTTACAGAAACAATTTATTTGTCGTTTTATAGATACAAAGTACAAAGATTGATAGGATTTAGTTCTGCGTTTATTATTTTAAATTACACAGAGACCATTCCTCTATTTCGAATTAAAACTGTCGTTACAAAAGGGTTTGGTGTAAAAACGAGCTTAAGATCATTGCTCTTACATAACGGCGTGCCAGACAAATGTATTATTATACCGCATAAAGTTTATGTTCAAAGATTTACAGAAACAATTTATTTGTCATTTTAAATATACACTGTACAACGATCGATAGAATTTAGTTCTGCGTTTATTATTTTTAATTCCAATTCGTTTATGTCGAATTGAAACTGTCGTTGCAAAAGGGTTGGGTGTAAAAGCGTACTTAAGGTGATTTCACTCACATAACGGCGTGCCAGCGCAATGCATTATTATACCGCATAAAGTTTATGTTCAAGATTTACAGAAACAATTTTTTCACATATTTATGGATACAAAATTATAAAATATCGTTACAGTTTAGTTAGACTTCCGCGTTATTATCATCAATTGAATGGAGACCATCACCATCGTGTCTTCTAGTCCGTATTGTATTATATTACCGCATAAAGTTTATGTTCAAAGATTTTCAGAAACAATTTATTTGTTAGTTTTATGGATATAGAAGTACAAAGATCGGTAGGATTTAGTTCGAGCTCTGCGTTATTATTTTTAATTAAAGGGAGGCCATTCGTCTATTTCTATTCAAAGCTTTCTTTCCAAAAGTGGTTGGCGTGAACAAGTTTTGGGGGAGCTATGGCAACTTCGGGCTTATGGCGTGGTTATTCTCAGAAGCCCACAAGTAGACCCTTGGATTGATCAACTTCCCAACGTTTCTTGGAAATATATCAAGGCATTTGGGAGCGAGAGGCTGAAAATGTGTGCAAACATATTTCTGATAGATAGGGAGGGAAGGATGAAAGAAAGAAGGAACGAATAAACGAATGAACGAACAAACAAATAAACATTCCAAATCAATCTACATCACGTTATGATAGTACTGTTCATGTTACCGAATGTCCATAGAGCTAAACAGGTTTTTTTTTTACAAATATAATGATGACATTAACTTTTGAAAATCTAATTTGTGATGACAAAACAGTTTGTATATGTTAACTGGAGATTGCCCAGATAAAGAAAAGGACGCGCTGACAATATAGGAGGAATGACGCTAAATATAATGACGATGTGCACATTCTCTTTTTGTGTTATAGCCTAACACGTTGGGGTTTCTTTTATTACAGTATTTAATTTGAGCTGGCTTATTTTATTGTTTGTTGAGTTAATGTGTTGATCTTTCTGGACCTCTATTGTAGGACTCACAGGGTTTAATTTGACTGTCATGAGTTATTTGTCGATGTTGGAGACAGTTTTATTCCTTGTGTCGATTATGAGGATACTTGGCTGACGCGTCAACCGTTCGGTGCGACGTTTGAGCGTTCGGAACTAGTAATCATGATCGGCAATCTCCGGCTGGGAACGCCCTCTGACGGTTGCCGATGAGTCTACTCCTGCGCAGTCAAAAGGCGGGTTTCTCTATTGGGTCCGGGTGTGCGCAATGAATCAGTTCTTATCGACACTTTCTTTAACAACTGATCACGTGGCGATCTCGCTCAGGAAGAGTTAAGTATACCCATTCCACGTGTTGAAGTCTTTTTGTTGAAAAATAGCTAATTTAATGTGTAGGAAGAACAGAAGCGAAGTGAATAACAGATCTGACGTGAGCCACGTTGACAGATTTGTTTTTTAATATACCCGCGTTTCTCCAGCGACTTTGCACGCCCTCGCCTTCCGCGCCATCTGTAAGAGAGAGTTTATCTGAAAACAAATAGAAATGGTTCTACCATAATAATGTCCGTTGTTGTTATGCCAATGTAATGCACAAGTAGTGTATCAACTTCATTTTGACTCAATATCTCAGCATTCATTATGCCATCAACAGAAGCCAGAACACTCCAGACAATGGCATGATAAATGCTGAAATATTGAGTTAAAATGAAGTTATCGTTTTCGGAATTACACTACGTGTGTATCGTGTTTAATCTCTTCACTGGATCTACAGGCTTATACAAATGTTGGCTACGATTTATTTGATTTGTACACACGAACACAGCCCACAATGAGTCAACTGTTCCAAGTTAGAACACTTCTCAGTATGTAGTGAATATAAGTTTGCTATAGTCTTATAAATATAAAATAAACGGACATACACACAACAAATGCCACTAGTTCAGAAGTAACAGCATTACGCTGTCTGAGAACGAAACTGGCTGGAACTGAAATTTAAATATTTTTTAGCTTGCCAAATGAAACGTGCAAACGTTCAGATGGCTGAACGTGGCGCATGTCCACAATAAGGTATGAAATTTTTATGTAAACTCAGTTATGGAGTGGTTTGCTTATACCCAGCACAAAAAAGCGTTATTTTTTCTTTAATATGAGACTTTAACACTTACGACAAATGGAAAAAAGCAGCACATCTACATTACGCAATCGCCCAGCTTGAGCACGATTCTGTGATATCTTTTGACTCTGTTGGCAATGTAATGCCAGAATTTAGTTACTTTGGCATCGTAAAAGATACCTGGCCGCTACTGTTTTTTAATACTTAGTGATGAAACGATATAACAAATCTTCCATACACTACAATACTACGTTACGTTCAGAAAAAAGTATATTGTAATTCTTAATTTAGTTTCAATTAAGAATTATTAACCAATTTTTCCTGATACTATTAAATTTATTTGTCGTGCCATCTGTAAGAGGCGAGTGTTTTTTTTATTAAAGCTCGATCTTAATTATGTCTTCAGCACTGGTCGCTTTGGTATTTACGTTTAAAGTAAGATCGCTTGTGATAGATTGATTGGTTGGTTGATTGGTGCTTTACGCCGTGCTTTAGGGCATTTCACTTATATGACGCCGGTGTATTCCAAGAATAATTGACACTAGCACAACCAAGATTTAAAACGTTTCCATAATGTTGACAAGTTCATTTTCCTCCAGTGCTAAATAAAGACAGCACTGCTACTCTTCAAACAAACGACCCTTAGCCAAAGGACAGATAGCTTTGTGAAATGGGACCCTGGCTTGGATAAGTGTGTTCCTTGGCATCGTTCAACAAAATTCGCTTCGACAGTGGACTGGAAAATCATGTCGATGTGTCCTAGAAAGAGAGTTCTGTTTTTCTAATAGTCTATCATACAATGTAGTCTAATTAAAGAGATACACAGTTACACTGTATAATTTCAAGTTTTTTCACTTACCGGCTGTTATGGGTCATTAGCACTGTTCAATAATATTTGATATACTGAACTTTCGGTGACATTTAATATGCCAAATGAGACTGACTTGAAATCGACAATAAGCTTTGCTAAAAATACGGAAATATGGTTCAAATGTCTGTTGTTAATCTGCTATTTTCCTCTCTACCACCTCGACTGTAGACTGGAAATTTTAGTAAAAGGCCATGTAAAGTAAACTTTTGATGGATGTATACCTAATAAAAGGGTACAGAATTTATTTGATTGGATATTTGACCTGTATTTATCCGGTAAGTCTAACTACTTGAAAATTTGAGCCTTACTACAAATCCCGATGTAAGGCAATTACACAAATTGGGGCCTTTAAACTCAGTAGCTTGTCGTGTCCCTTGTGGAAAAGAGGTAGCTACTATCTGGGATTAATACGATTGCATTGTTGGTGAATGAAGCAGATGTGTTCTGTTTGTACTTGAGTAGTTTTCAGTAAACACAAACTTTTGTGAATGACGTGTCAAAAAGAGGGTGAAGGGTAATTGGAGACCACGGTTAGTGTGGTTTATCGACCCTAAGCCGATGAAATCATTTACCTAGTGAATGAAAAATTCATTTAGCTGTATATTCTTCATTCGACAAAAGATTTGCCCCTCTCGATTCCTGGAGAGGAAGGAAAAAAGGCCCTCGTGTTCCTTATTGAATTACACTAATAGATTAGATAGCTGAACAAGGTTTGCCCAGATCCAGTCATGTGTAGCGATTTACACGGGGAGTACGGCGACCAAGTCCCAAAGCTCGCAAAAGTCTACGCCAATTTTCTTTTTTCAAAACATCCGTAAAATTATAGACCTAGTCCATTGGCTCACCTGACGACTGAGGGGCCGCGAGGACCCCCTGGGCAGTTTCAGCTATTGTCATTTCGCTTTTGCCGCTTCCCCCCTGAATTATGTTGACGGGGTGGGGCCGAAGGGCCATCAATCACCCTTTAAAGCTAATCACCTCACAAATATCGGCCGTATGGCCTACCGTAAGAAAATAAGTCAGCTTTGTGTGGTGGTCTGCTAAAAACCTTTATTCCGGCGTGAATAGAGTTGTGATTATACACCTTGGCTGTAGAGGCCAGTTGACTTGACTCTCAACGGAGAATAATACTCCCTTATTGTAGCTAAATAGTTTACTCGACTTTTACCGAATACAATTCAGTGTTCACGTGGATAGCTTGTCACTCAACGTGTCTGTGAGATTTCCATTTTTTTTTTGTGCTCCTGTACTTTGCTGGTGTCGGGCTCATTGCATGCCCCGTACCCTTTCTGGTCGTGCCCTTTTCCATCGAGTCTCCGTCAAGACTTCACGGCAGATGCATGAACCTGTTCACCATTGGTCCATGGAGTCCTTAGACAGAAAAGCGTCTCAAATAACATATCATTATAAAGAGATAAGTAACAATGCTCTCGATTAAACGTGGCAAAATCACAACAGATTGTCTAATACATAAGCCAAATTAGCTGAGCAATTGTTCCTGACACCTCAAAGACAAACCAAGCTTCTATAGACGGTCGACAAATTAAGCAAGTGGAGGAGACAGAGAGCAACAATGGCTGAAAGCCGAAACGTGAAATATTAAGAAAGAAGATGGAGGTTCAGAAAAAATATAACTGAGAACGATCGCATGTTGCTTTCAAGACTACATAAAATACAGTATTACACATAAGTCGATGACAAAACTTGACAACGGAAAATCGCAAACTAGTTAGTACAGCTAAATTTTACAAAATACTTTCGAAATAAACTAAATACTCTTAACTAGTTATGAAACGGAACATTTAGCAAAAGTAATTTCTGGCGATAGGCAAATCGATAATAGTCGATGATTATGTCGGTTTCAGGGATTCGAATTGGGCGTGTCCTGGCAATAAATTCCAACCAATCGTTGAACAAGGCGCACGTTTCATGTATGCCAGTCAAAATATAACAACCAATCATTATCGAAAGGGCTTAAGGAGGCGTGAATATTGACTTGTGCTTTATGTATCAGAAGTAACCTCCGCAACCAGATTTTAATAGATTTAACACCTTAGAAGTTTTTTAGTCTAAAGCGTTGAGGGAAATAGACAAGTGTACGAGGATCTGAAAGAGAGATCATATC
>JAVFBX010191735.1:0-13353 GCA_034783855.1 Mopalia kennerleyi
TACATTGATCCGCACAAATTCCACTCAACCTACATTAACAAACTAAAACAGGAGCTAATAATAATAATTATAAAACACTTTAATCTTTGAATTGCTGATATTATCATAAATTAATAGAAAGCAGAATAGAAAACAACATTAATATTGCAGGAAGAACAATACAAACCATTACAAGCACCTCCTTAAAATTCAACTTAACTACACCAATAAGTCAATAACACATTTGAAACAGTTGTAACACAAAAATGTTGGGATCACTTACATATTCAAATATCCTCTTTTAAACTTTGACATAAAAAAGAAAAATGCCAAAGTATGGCAATTAATTCGCGCAGTTTGACATCTGGGATGACTTCAAGGGAGACAAGTCCTGAATCAGCTGGAGAAGTGAAACAATTCATGCATCGGCTACAGTTTTCTGGTGAGTTTAAAAAATCTGTTATGTATATTTATATGTGTAAATTGTTGCTGGTAATGTAACCAATTTAGAAGAGCTTTCTGGAGGCTGGACTGTAAGCGGATTGTTCACTGTGATAAATCGTACCAGGGTGTCAAAAAAGCATGCTTTGTACATTTTGTAGGATAGTGGATGGTTCTTCCGTTATTCTTGAATTTCATTGCTGTTGTGTCAACCAGCAATTTAGTTGAAATAAGATTTAACCACTCGAATATCCGTTTCGCTGGAACGCTGACAGATTGTAATTTGTGAGGCATGGCGGGGAAACCCACAGAAAACGAAGCATCATCGATAAACAAGAAAAAGAATAAATTGACGAATATTCATTACAAAAACACAAGACTGTCAAGATATTCTGAGACTTTGTTGAAGATAAAATATCTATGTGAAGGTGAGATTGGAGAGGAGGTTTGGTTCCCTTACGCGGACGACCAAGGGAGACAGTCAGGAACAAATAACTGGAAGTGAAATGCTTGACAGAAGGACAGAAGAAAGGGTTACAACAGAAAGAAGGATGACACAAACTAAGCGACATCATCGGACGTGGACGATTTTGTGTTGTTTTGCTGACTCTAAAGACCTATTATTTGGTCTTTTGTCACATCCAGGTTAGTGCACTTTTCCATTGATATAGCTCAAAAACAGATGTGCAGTCTCTAAACGGCACTGTCGGGGGAACATTTTATGAGTGTTATTACCCTAACAGTAATTCACGTGTTGTTAATCAACAACATACGTTTACCATACATTTACGCATATATTTACTAATGCACGCACACGTATAATAAAACATGGTAAATTAAACCCCGCTCCCCACAGACACACACATACAAACAAGATGGAGGCTCTTTTACGCACTAGTTTTAGAAAACCCTAAAAACGAATGAAGT
Organism: Mopalia kennerleyi; assembly: GCA_034783855.1. Lineage (NCBI taxonomy): Eukaryota > Metazoa > Mollusca > Polyplacophora > Chitonida > Mopaliidae > Mopalia > Mopalia kennerleyi. The sequence goes on from JAVFBX010191735.1 coordinate 1,348, forward strand.
ACCAACTTTAGATCTTAAAGTTGGTTTTAGTTGATTTAGATCTTATTCGATCTAAATCTGTCCGTCGGCGTCGTTCGTCGTTTGTCGTTCGTCGGCGGCCAGCTGCTTGGCCAAATTTGATGAAACTTGATATAAATGATAGTTAATGGAAGGGCGTTCAGATTTGTTAATATGGACTCTTTGGGCCCCTTATTGGGGTCAAGAAAGGTCAAATTATGGACTTTTCACACTTTCGACTTCTCAAGAACTACTAGGCCAAATTTTATCAAACTTGATACAAATGATCGGTAGGGTCACATTATGGTCAATCTTAAAAAAACCTAAAGCTTAGCTGTTTGTATATTTAGACACCTCAAGACATGTAGTATATAGTTTGTTCAAAGCTAATTGATTGATTGAAAAAACAGCACTGCCACTGGCAAGAGGGGCACTAAGATTTACCCAAATCAGGGAGTTTACTCCCATTTGACCTTTTCATTTTCGATCTCATTCTACAAAGCAGTGTTATAACATAAGCATCTGTTTGTCCAAACTCATGTGAGCGCAAAAAGACCCATCGGGCCTCTTGTTTTCTCTGATGATGTATCCTGTTTCTGTATATTTTATATTTATTGTATATAAAATAAACGGTTACGTATTTTGAAAAATTACTTTTTGTCTTGTCTCTTCTTACTTATACTTATACGACTTATCAGAACCAATCTGCATTTACACAGTGGACTCATTTAATATTGTATTGTTTATTAACTCTCGAGTGGAAAACAGCTAAGAAAATATTAATATATTTGACCACACCATATGTATGTATAGCCATTGTGATATTCATCAGGACTCAAAAAGAATACAAAAAGTAATTTAAGTTATTGAAATATTGATTAAACAAATAGACGAAAATAACATTTTGTACGTGACATAAAGCGTGTTCTGTCTTTGTTGTCATGTTTTGATAAAATAACATAACTGCAACCGACCATAGTGGATGTAGCATTGGAAGGACAGTTCAATAAATGGATCAATGTCTTGAATTCACCCTTGGAGGTGACAGGAAAAGGTAATTTTCCACCAAGTTTGTTGTGAAGACTAAAAACATTTCTTTGACTTTATGGGATTGTGAACACAGTGACCACAGGAGTCAGACCAACATTTATAGAACTCGATCTGATATCTGCGTCTGACGCAGTGTGCGTTAAAAAACTGAAGCTCTTTCTTCAATGATCGGATACCAGGTTTTGTCTTGATAGAGACCGCAGAACATCCTACGAAGTGTCTGCTGGTCTGAATATCTTTCTGTTGTCGCATTCTCAGAGCATGGAACGGGAACAGTTTTAACAGGGAATGTGTCTATTCTTTTACCATGCCAGTACTTCGAACATTCGTTGATTGCCTGGTCAAATACCAATACTTCCTTGTTTGCGCATTCTTAGGCAGTCAACCAATGTTGTTTATTTGGTGGCAAACTCTTGCCGAACATTACATTGGATAGTGTCACTCCTGTCCACCATATAGAGGGGGGGCCATAGTCTCTATATTGGATTGAACCGAGTAATAATAATAATAATAACTTTATTTATACTAGGTATACATATTAAGCATTAAGCTAGTCTACCATATGGCCTAGATATAGGTTAGTAAATTATTAGTAACATCTATACACATATTGAATAACAACTTTACAGCAAATATATAAATATTTTTGTTATAAATTACTTTATGAAATAAGAACATTTTATGTATTTAAGAACATGAAAATCAGAATTTGAAAATATGTATAAATAAATTTATATGAAAATAGTTTTGTTGATAAAATGACTTTGTTGAAAATTTAAAATTTAATATACACATATAAAAAGACACATCGAATTCATTTAATGTGAGGTAGTACATAATTATTATAAAATATAATATATATATATATATATATATATGTGTCAATGTTGTTCTTGGTTGGTTAACCAACCTGACTTTAGGAGTTGCTGTTTAAAAGATAAAACATTATTGGACATTCTGATACTATTTGGGATTGAATTCCATAATTTTACACCGGAATATTTAAAATATTTATCCAATTTAGTGTGCGAAATACAACTTCGGTAGGATACCGGAGAATATCTTTCTGGTGAGGATTATTTGCCCACTCAAAAGGTCTGGGACTATTTCAAAATGCAGACCTTGGGAGATACCACGATCTCTATGTTGCGACTGATGTATTAGGGTTAGCAGATGTTTTTTTTTTTAATAGAATTTCCGTAAAATATCTTTGAATTCCTGCCAACTTGACGCTTGCCATTGTTTTGCATCTGAATATGACTGGGGTGCAGCTCGAACTTCTCACAGAGATCGGTATGCATTTGTTTATAGAAAAGAAGATAAGAGGAGGTAGTTCGATTTCTCTTCGTTTTGCAAAGGCCGAAAACTCCTACGTGGAAGAATATGATGAGTCGCAACCTGGTAGCCACATAATGTATTTGAACGCAAATACCATATATGGATGGGCAATGTCGGAGTCGCTGTCAGCTAGTGATTTCAATGAGGACGAACCTTCTGATTTGGATGTGGACTTGATTCCAGACGATGAATGCAGATCAAGGTTATATATACTACACTGAGACATTGTTGACAAGTGTGTTACCTAGTCGAAAATATGTACTTCATTACAGAAATCTTAAGTTACTGTCACTGGGGATGGCATTAACTCCAACACTGAAAATAGTAATTTTGCCAGGAATGGATAACATGTTAGTATGATATATCCATTGCTTGGAAATGACTTGCTGGACGCTTCAAAAAATTATGTTGTGTTTTTAAAATGTCTATAAAACAAATTTTAATTAATATATTCGCAACAAATTTAGGCCTACTTTACAATTTATATATCTGTAAACTTGTAATTAATTTTTACAAAATTTATTTGATATTCCAGTGTGTTTGTAAAAAACATAGACAACCTATAGCAGTAATAAAGAAAGCTGTTAAACAATGTCTGTTTAAAAAAAACCCCTCCGATTTATACTATACACAGTAAACAGAATCATTTTGGTTTTAAATGACGAATAAACATCCCAGACGTGACTTTCAAACACGTTTAGAGCGTTTATAATCTAATCTCAATATTTGTCTTATATGTTTATAAAAATACCCTGTATCGTAATAAAATGATGCACCAAGTTAAGATTTGGACCTGAGATATGAGGACCATAGCTGAACAATGCTGCATAAAAAGAGCGTACTTCCGTTGGAAAAAATGTCGGAAATGGAAAATTGGTAACTGAATCATATACCAATACTCCATAAATCCACCAATTGAATGTTTTTGCTAGCTGTGTGTTAATAAGACGTATCAAGCTCTTCCACAAGGCATTAATTAAACCCGTCAATTAAAACTTAAGCCACATTATTAATAGTAACGAAAAAGAAGCTCTTTCACAGATCATATTCATAAACTGATGTCATACCGCGTGAATAGCCTACTCTCAATCTGACCGCAGTAAATGCCACCTGTAACATGTGTTTTACAACGATTGTTCATCCCCTCTGAACAAATGGACGTCTGTGATTCTCATCAAAGTTACGATAGTGTGTTGGTATCCAGATATTGTGGAAGACGTTTAATGCTAGATCAAGATGTGGATGCTCTCTCCACATCCAGAGTCACGTGATAGCCAGTCTGTTATATAAATGACATTGCTACAAAAAGCCCGCATAAGTCAGTCGAGCGCTGCATTGTTAAGGATGGATGAACCTCAACAGTTTTCCGAAGCAGAAGCCGCCCGATTTCTCGATAAGGGAGGGTTATGGCAGTGGGAGCAACTTATTATCCTTTCAGTGTCCTGTATTTCCTATGGGGTGCAGTCAATGTCGATTATTTTCATAGGTGAGTTGAATGTATGCAATGAAACCACGGTTCTATAACTGCAAACATGATGTTTGTCACCAGATTTAAAACAGGACAGTACATCGGGAAAGGATTCCGAGGTTTTACGACATATTGCAAAGGCGATACAGTGGCGGCGCTATCTCGTCTGCACAGGTCTTCAACATTTTACCGGTAAGGATTACCACATCTTGTGAAAACAACGAGACTCAACATCGTCAAAACACAACTGGATTTGACAAAATATATCATGTGATGTACAATTAACTGCTAGAAAATTTGTAACAGGCATGAGGTTATTAATTCATCATCGGACATAGCTATTTAACGTACTACAGCCAGGTTTTTGTTTTACAAAGCTCCAAAATCGCTTGGGGTTATCAGTTACAGCATTTTTAACAGATTTAACATATTCTTAAAATTTCACCGTTTGTGTTTTTTTTAAATTATAGTTCTTTTCTGTTTAAAAGCTTTTTCTTTTCTTTAACCAATGAGATTAGTTCTTGGCCATTCCTTTATATCAAAAGAAAGATGGTAAACCAGCTCTCGCAGTAGTTCGCACAATCGAAAAATTACAACAAAATACAAATCAACCAAAATAAAACTCACCGGGAATCTTTTAACATTTCCGTCGGCTTAGTGGGGTACATGTTGTTAAACTAAACATATATAGATGTTCTTGCCTCCGTCAAACGTTTGTCATACGGGTCTTCCATCATTTCTGTGCCACTGGCAATTTTTTTAACTTTGTAATTAACCAGCGCGCTTGCGCAGTTGACGAGACTTCCGTTCCATGAGCCATGCCTTGACAGCACTGGACTCTCTTTTGGTATTCGGCAGCGAGCTGATTTGATTTGGTTTTTATTTTATATTATTGGGGTTTAGCGTCATTGTCAAGGGTATTTCACTTATATGACAACGGATTTTCACTTTGCACTGTTTATTGCGACTGACTTGAGAGAAATGGAGAGAAAAGTGAATTAAAGCCTTGCTGGTAATACTGTCAATTCAATTCAATCCTTTATTTCGCTCTGGCCACTAGTATGGCACCGAGGTGATCATGAGTACATTGATACATATATAGTCGTGTATAATATACATCCAGTTGGTGGAGAAGTGTACACAACTTGTGGATCGTTGATATTGGATACAATAATTAATAAATAAAAACAAACAAACAAACAAACAAAAACACAAACAAAAAATTTACATACAGGGTATTATGCAGTTTTAAACTGCTTTAACACATGGTTTACAAATATACTTAATTTCTTAAGAGTGCTAATGTCGATGTGTTGATGTGCTTGAACTGTCACTGTGTTTTGAGTTGGCCTTATACGATGTGTCAGTCTCCTTGTTAACTACCGAGGCTGGTGTTAATTTCCATGCAGACATGGTTGCATATGTTTCGAATTGTTGTAAGGCTTCTGTTCTGTCACTGTATAGACACCGGGAGATATGAAAGTGCTTAATGGCTATTAATAGTCCACGTCAAGTTGGGTATGTTATATAATAGCTCTATAGATTCTCATATAACAAAACATTCTATATTAACATCAAACACTTCATTTGGCAATTGTTGAGTTAATTCTTGCATTTGTTCTCGACGATAATTTATTGCCGTTTAGTTATAACTAATTGTACTCAATGTACTGACTCTTATTATGTTCATTTTATGTTGAGGAGATGGATGGTGGCATTATTACTGTGTTATCCTCGTTAAAGAAATAAAAAATTAAGGTCTGAAATATTGAATGCTTCCTTCAAATTGTGAACTGTGAACTACGAACTGAATTCTAACTTCACAGACGTGAAGAAAGAGGCTTGAGAAGCTCTATCATTATCTAATAAACTATTGTTCTAGCCTTTATTTAAACAAAATTAAAGTTATAATAGCGACTTTTTTCATTCTTTTTTTACCTGTTGTCGTCAGTACTGATTTAATTGATTTCGACTCTATGGCTAAGGACCGTTTTATTTCTAAAGAGTAGCAATGCTGTCGTTACTTAGCACTGGAGGAAAATTAACATTTAAACATAATAGAAACAGTACACATCTTGGTTGTCTTATTGTCAATTATTGTTGGAATACACCGCCATCATATATAAATAAAATATCCTATAAGTGTGACGGTCGCGGTTGAGTTCGTCACTTAGACATTAATAAGAGACTCGTAGTATGTAGAATATTGTGATTTTATTCCTCACTTTATGAAATTCAGAAAACATCAGGAAAGAGAAGTAAGGTAGGGTAACCAGGGAGAGAACTATTTCCCTGAAAGAACAACAACATATTATCAGTTGTTTGAATAAACCTTGACCGTATGTATTCATACATTTGACCTTTATGTGGCATGCTTATACTGCCGAAACCTATGCGTATCTTGAGAATTGTTGGAAACAAAAGATAAATTTAATTTAGATTACAGGTAAGTAAAGCTCATTTAAGATCTCCTTACTTAAGCCTTCTAATGTTCACCATAAATATCTCATTGCGCTAGATATGCATAGAGTCGTGTTACTATTTAAAATGTGTTTAAACAATTAAATATAGTTACACTCCGTATTAACCTTATACTGTTCGTAAATTGCATTACCAACGATTAAAACATTCACAACATGTCAAAATGTCGTTGCAATCATGATTTGATACAAAAATTACTATTTTTGCCAATTTTCCAAAAAAGTTACATGAAACAGAAGATTAGATGACGTTGGCCTTACGTCAAACTGGGTTACCATACACTAATGTGTAATATGTTTGGCCTTATTTAAGAAAGATATGCAAATGCATGAAAAACGCTTCAATTAACGTTATATTAGTGTCGACTGTAAACAAAACTAGAGATTTACCTCTAACGGTGACTAGGAATGTCGATTACAATACACTATGGAACTGAACAAGTAAGTATTCTCGTTAATGTTCATTCAACGTTCCGTTTCCGGGACACATATGGTATCACGCATCCAAATTAAACCTTTAAAGAATGATTCTGGTTATAACGGTCCAGATGTATATTACACTAATGTTTACGAACCAAATGCAAACGAGAATCGCAGTTCTGCTTGCTTGAAAAACTATAATATTCAAAACTTACGCTTGGAAAATTAGTGGCTAAACCAGGAGGTAGCACTGGAGAGTGGCAAAAAGTGACGTCACTCTGAATGACAAATTATACATAGCCGTGATTGACTGGCCACCGGTCACATGCTTCCCCTCTCGAAATATCATATCCCCATGATGACTAGACAAATGAGAAAAATTAGACAAAAGAAAATTTAACAAATTTACATTTGAGAAAAATTCTCTGAGCGAATTAATTATCATCGCAGAGCGGGGCAAATGATAAGGATTGGAATGCTGTCTCGCTGTCTGTCGTGTAGATCGTCTTACGGGTCCACTCATGTCCGTCATGTCAGGTTCAGTTAAATTGGGATTCTGTAATTGTAAGGGATCTTCATAACCTGGGTGAAAAAAATTGTATCCTGGGTAATTGGGCATCTCTACATCAGGATGTATCTCAATAAGTTCTCTGTCTATTATCTTATCATTTTTGTTTGTTTGAGTGTTATCTGTTCTATTGAGTTCAACTGGAGTTACTTCAGCTCTTCCTACTCTTTTAGGATCACCCACATCATCTGCTGATGTACGCTCCATCCTAGTGATCCACAATTTTATAAACTTTCTGACCAAATCTATCGGTGATCTTACATCTTCCTTGTGGGTGCTGTCGAAGGTATACTTGAGTGCCAATTCTGATCGTATTATCTGTGATACCTCAATCATGTCTTCTTTTCCGTACTAAACACTTATAGTTTCAAGCTGCCTTTGAACATGCTGTCGTGCTTGCCAAATTCTTGCTTGATGAATTGATACCCGGTCTCCATAACAGCCATCAGATACGTCGGCTTCCTCTTGTTCGAGACCAAGCAGTTGGTCCACTGGTAGAGAAACATTTCTGCCGAACAGCAGATAATATGGAGAGTAGCCCGTACTGGTGTGCGGAGTAGCATTGTATGCTTGACAGAGTTCTGGTAAATCTGGCCATCGACGCTTTTGTTGTTCAGGCAATGTACGGAGCAGATCATGTAAGGTTCGGTTATATCGTTCCGTTTGTCCATTCCCTTCTGGGTGATAAGAGTAGTTCTACTCCTACGTATGTTGTAAATCCTACATAGTTCAGCAATAAAATGTCCTTGGAAAACCATTCACGAACTAAAACCTTAATTGGCAACAGTAGATACTTTCTGATCTTTGGTGCCAACAGCAATAGTGAACTTTGAAAACCAGTCTGTTATAACTACAATATTCTCCATACCATTACTGGCCCGATCCATTAATGTGAAATCGATTGAAACTACCTCCATTGGCCAATTAGCTGTTAGTCTCCTGAGTGGTGTCCTAGCAGGTCGATAAGGTCCTTCACCGCGAGCACATCGTTCACAACTTTGAATATATGTCTTAACCAGACTTGAAATTGATGGAAACCAACATCTATCTCGAATAAGCATTTCCATCCTATCAGCTGCAGTGTGACCAGCCGAATCATGTAGACTCTGGAGAACTTTTTCCTGTAAACAAACGGGATGAACCACCTGGAAAATCACCTGATCCCGTTGAAAGCATTTCCTGTAAAGCACGTACACCGTCCTTTACCACTATCTTCGGCCATTGTCTTAAAATACATCTAACTGATTCAGACCCTTTGGAACGTATGAACTTTGAAGTGCTGAACTATGTATATCAATAGGCAAGAAGGAACTTTCACTTATTTGACAAATCAATACTGTGCTGCATTCATCAGATTCGTACATGTCATCATTATCGGAATTTTGTAATCTAGACAGTGCATCTGCATAAGTGTTGAGTTTACCCTGTTTGTATCTGAATGTAAAATTAAAGCTAGACAACCCGTTTGCCCATCCTTGCTCGAGCGCTGGAACTTTATTTTTTGTCATAACATAAGTCAGCGGATTGTTGTCAGTATACAACACAAACGGTGCTCCAATAAGGCCTAAACTTATCACAAACCGCCCACTTTAATGCTAATAGTTCAATCCGTTCACTTGAATAACCAGCCTTGCATTCGGGATGTCTTGGCCCACGAGAAGCATACGCTACAACTTTATACTTTCCGTCTTGTAATTGACTTAAAACAGCGCCAAATCCTGTCTTGCTGGCATCTACTTCGACTACAAATGGAAGTGTGAAATCTGGAAACGTAAGGACAGGTGTGTTGGTGAGTTTGTCTTTCAGGAGTTAAAAAGATGCGGCACACTCATTGCTCCACAATTCAGTAATGTCATATTCCTTAGATGCTCTTTTAGAATTGCGTTTGACACCACATTGGCCAATCAAATCATTTAACGGCTTGGCAATGGAGGGAAAACCTTCTATAAATCGCCAACCCAAGAAAAGACCTTAGCTCTTTCAGTGTCTTTGGAACTGGCCATGTCGACACAGAGCTTACCTTTTTCTGATCAGTCTTTTTTTCCACACCATTATGATATACCACGTGACCTAAGGACTTTAATTCCCTTTGAAAGAAATTGCACTTCTTTAAATCTGTTTTGAGCCCGTACTTATTAAGTTTTTCAAGAACAATTTCTAACCCCCGATAGAGAAGAAGACCACATAATAATGTCATCGAGATACACGAATAGTCTTTCCATCAGTGAACACAAATGACCCCAAACGTTGAAATGTTGCCGGTGCATTGGAGAGTCCGAAAGGCTTCCTGTTGAACAGAAATAACCCAAAAGGTGTTGTAAAAGCTGTTTTATGTCTATCGGTTGGAGTAACTTCAATTTGGTTGTAGGCAGTTTTTAGATCTAGCGTAGAAAAATATAACGCCCCAGCAAGTAAGTCTAAAGAATCTTCAATACGAGGGAGGGGATAGACCTCTCTGGTACTCTTTTGATTTAACTTTCTATAGTCAATGCACATACGTAACTCGGCTGCATGTTTTCTTGCGAACAACAACAATTGGTGCCCCATAAGTATATCTGCTATGCGGGATGATTTCTTTTTGAAAAAGTTCTTCAAGGTGTTGTTTCGCCTCCCCGATCAAATGTGGTGGTATCATTCAGTGAGGCTGGGCTACAGGGATGTTGTCAGACAAATGAATGCTGTGTGTAATGTCCTGGGCCTTTCCCAGACCTGTTGTAGAAACATTGTTATATTTCTTAAAAAGGTGCTTTGCTTTTTCTAATTCGTTAGCTGTACCGTCAAAACTGTTAAAATTCTGAAAATCAGGGTCACTTTTGTCAGTATTACACGCGTCAGTAACTGTAATTGTAGAATGGTTTACTTTCAAAGAACGGTTTTCAGTTACACTATATTCTTCAACAGTCCATAAGCGTGTCTTACGTGGGAGCTCAATGTCTTTTTCTGTAAGGTTAACAAGTTCAACAATACCTTGTAGATAAGGTCGGAGTTAGAAGTAGCTTTCCGTCACATGGCGGGTGTTCTAGTGGAAGTACAAGTCTGTCTTTGTCAATAGGTATTCCAGCACATTTTATTCTAGCAATTGAGGCCGATGGAATAATAACATTTTCAGTAGCAGATACCCTAGCAAATTTCGATTTATGACACTTTTTAACAGACAGATTTACAAGAAATACCACTATTTGGAACCTGCTGTAACATATTCATTCCTAATATACCAGATATATCATTTTCAGTAGGACGTTTAACAACAAGCAGAACAACATCATTTTAAACAGTATCATTGAACTTAATGGTAGCGGCTTCACAACCAGAATAAGGTAACTCAAGGCCATTTTCTGCTATCAGCTTAAGATTTGTTCGATAGGTACGTGACTTAAATGCTGGTGATAAGTCCTCGGTTACGGTGCTAACCTGGCTACCAGTGTCCAGTGGAAACTTTGCACTGCAGCCTGCAATATGAACATCAGCTTCTTGGCATTCACCTAAAACTTGGCGTCACAAATTTAATGAATGTGGTGATTCTTGAACCTCTGCATTTTGAGCAACTGAATAATTGTTTGAAACTGGTCGCCCCAATTTTTCTAAAGTACGAAGATGTTTCCTACAGTCCCTCTTGGAATGCCCAATTTGGTCACAATAGTAACAGCGAAGCACTGGGCGCTGATTAGAATTATGAGGCGTGGGGGTTACTGACGTTGTGGTAGAATGTTCTTGTTTATAATATGGACATCATGTAAATTAAGTTAGTTGCCCATAATGGTGCCTCTATTTGCCCAGCATTTGATATACTTGCACATTCGCCTCTGAAAGGATTTCTTTCACTCGAGCAACGGAGTCGTCGGCATCGTCCAATGCCATCTGTCGCAAATCAATAAATATCAGTATTGTGTCGCACACGTCGTTGGAGATATTTTTGCAGATCAGCAGGGCGCACACCAACCACAAACTGGTTAGTCAAATGTCTTTCACGTTCTTTTAAGTCAAGCTTCATTTTGTCCACCAATGTTATCAATGCGTGTGAAACTTTAGTAACAGTTTCAGTTAGTAATCTGGTTCTGTTGAAAAATATTCGCATTTGTTGTGTACGAGAAACACGCTGACCAAAAACATTTTGGAATGTATTGAATAGTTCAGATATGGTCTGCGGATCAACTTGGTCAATTTCCTGTTCCGCAGAACCCTCTAAGTTGTCTCTTAATAAGAGAACTGCTACAATGCCTTCCACACCCTGACTAGCAATAGTCTGTCTGGATCGTGATATCCAGGTCTCTGGGTCCACCTTGCCAGAATATGCAGACAATCGGACAGGTGGTGGCAACAGTATACGAGCTGGAGGTGTTACAGCTATCCGACGTTGAGATTCTCATAATGTGACTCCAGTTCAGCCAACTCTTGCTCCAAATCCTGCACGGTTTTCGGATTGACAGGCCTGTCTCCCCTCTCCGCCATGTCTTACCCTGGTTACCCTAGTTTGTAAAATACCTAGTCTCTGTTAATCCCACTCAGAACACCAGTGTGACGGTCGATCGTGGTTGAGTTCGTCACTTAGACATTAACATGATTGCCGATTGCCACCATTATTAACCTATCATTTAACAATTGGACAGCACCAAGTAAAATGAAATTTGCTAGAGTAACCCCAATATTTAAATCAGGTGACAAGCAAAGTGTGACAAACTACCGCC
>JAVFBX010191746.1:0-13353 GCA_034783855.1 Mopalia kennerleyi
TATACAGTTTGACCGACGACCCAATGTCTGGGAGTCCGCTCAAAGAGAATGGTATGGTATGAAGTAAAAATTTGAGAAAGCTTTGAATTTAATTGAACAAAAGAGAGGTGAATTGAGCGAGCACAATGTTCTTTGCTTGTCTCCAGCGACGGCCTGTAATTGTCGGTTCTAGCTGATAGCTTATATGGCATGTGTGGGGTAGATAAGATCTGCATTCTCTCCTTCTATCTTTACCTTGTCATTTAGGGTGGCGGAAACACAGGTATATGGAGACCTGACCAGCCTCTGGTGGTCAAATAAATGACCACTTCGTTCCGGGCCTTTGTCCCCATCACTGACACGTGATCAACACACCTGGTCAAATCACCAAACTCACATTGTCAAATTTAATTTAAATTTAAAAGGTGTCCCTGAACATTTTCCTGTCCTTAAACCTAAAACTACAAATACAAACGCCGTCAAACGGGATGACTAAAATAAGAAAGAAAACAGTCCAGGTGATAGATATGTATTACAATCAGGAAATATTACTTCTCTGTATGGCCAAATGTTTAAAAACTGAAACAATTATTGAATATAAAAACAAAGAAAAATATGATAAAGTTAAGCAATTTTCTGACGGAGGCTCTAGATCCGAGGGCTCAGGCAACTACATGATTTGTATAACTGTACTTCTGGACATCGAAGTCATCTTGATTTTAATTTATTATGTATTGTGTGTTTGACAGGAGAAGAGCCAAATGGCTTATTGATAAAAAATCAATCAATTATTGATTAACATAATGCACAAGAAGCGTAATTTCGAAAAACGATAACTTCATTTGGACTTAATATTTTAGCATTTAGAGTTCCCGATGATGGCATAATAAATGCTGAAATATTGGGTCAAAATGGAGTATACTTTTCAGAATGAGACTGCTTGTGCACTATGTATAAATATGCCTTCTCATATTACATCGTTATAAGTCAGCTCAAAATTAAGTTGTGGTGCGAACAATCCCATCAGTTTTCCATGCGGCATCACAAGGTTAAACTATACTGGGTTAGATATATGTTTTATTTCCATTTTTCGAACTATTTATTATCTGTGACTTTAAAACGCATTTGAAACGTATTTAAACAAATGTCATATTAAATGTATGTCGAAATTGGGTGTGGAGTACAAACAGCGATTCTTTCAAATATATATTCAATTTAAATCTGATACGGCTCGATAAACGTTAACCGATGTCTCGAAACTTTTACTTAGCATTTTATCCACCCTAAAATGAAGATACATTAACTATTTTATTTTAAAATTAAACTGTGAATTCGAGTGAACTCAATCCCAGCTCTGTAAAAAATTGTTCGAATATACATTTACTAAATCAACCGTGAATAAAGCTAAAGATAATTGAAAAAAAAAATCAACCTCTATTAAAGTTTTAAAAATCATTTTTATTGTGATACTCGGTTCGAGTTGATAATAAATATTGTCCTCTAACTAAACTTTCAGCATGAACGCGTTTACAAGATAAACTTAATAGATCAAAGCAAGTGTTCATTTTACATGCCATGTGAACTGTGAGATATTAAATTGTTATTGAGGCATCATTATCGCCACCTTGATTTAGTCTAACATAATTTACCTGTGATTCAGACCACCCAGGTGTGTTGGTATGAAATAAATACCGCTCGACCTGGAGGGCGGCCATAAAGTAAAACAAATAAAATGTGCATTTATATATATTAGGAGAACTAGATTAACAGAGCTATGTCACTCTCCTATTAGAGGGGTAGTGAATGTCCGCTATACCTAAACTTCAGCTGACTAACCTTCTATTTTTGTAGAAGGCAGGGTGGCTGAGTGGTCTAAGTAGCCGACATTTACTACTGGCGATTCGGTGCCTAACTCTGAGGGTTGTGGGTTCAATTCCCGGACGGGTTTTAACCTGCAAAATTTTCTGAACTAGAATCTGTTCAAGTTAAGAAAGTGTTATCCTAAAATAGCGAAAACACTGAGAACCAGATTATCACGATAACCCAAACAATAAAACACACCTGTGGATGATTTCGCGGTAAAAACGACAATACTTTAGTGACCCTGTATTAGTGCTTCGCCGCATTTAACTGCCATGGATGAAAATTCGTGGTAATTCTGCAGTGAACCTTTGTTGCTCAGTCGGTGAGAGCGCTGGCCCTGCTAGCAAGAGACCCGAGAGCAAGAATCGCGGTGGACCACACAAACTTTTCATACTCTACATTAAAAAAAAACAAATATATAAAAAAAATATATAAAATGTTTCCACGATAAAAATATATAAAATGTCTCTTATAAAGACCCAATATGGCATACAAGAGAAACAAAAAACCTAAGGACCTACTGGTTAAGGTGAAACTTTCCTCTGTATCAGACTGGTTGTAACTCTCATTCTCTTTAGAAGATACAGTCGTTGGTGGATATCTATTTCTCTAAAATATTAGTTTGCAGGTTGATTTAGTCTTAACCCAAACCGAATATCTTGATTGCTACATTTTTACCACATACATTATATGCCATGTTATTGGTCATTACCTTCTCTCGAGATGTCTGTAGGTTGTTCATTGCAACTCGAGATTAAGATCTATTTAGAAACCTGTCTTTTGGAGTTAATCTAAAACATGAGATGATTCGTCGGGTTTTGTTATTCGATATCCTTGTGTCAGTGTGAAAGTTTGAAAAATTAATCAAATATATTTCGTTAACCTTATATATGTGCTGAGTATAAGGCGGTTTCTTAATCGTTTGTTTGTATGATTTGGCTTTGACGTCGGACTCAAGGGTATTTCACTTATATGACGACGGGCTATCCATTGCATACAGTTACTTGCTTAAGTGCGATGGAAAACTGGAATGATACCGCGTACAAAACACTCCCATGATTGCCGGACCCACATCGTGTGACTCCCTCATATGCCTGATACTCGAACCCTTGAGCGATATACCAAGGATTAGGATTAGAAGGCGGACACGCTAGCCGCTAATCTCCGTTCTAAATCGTATCAAACAGCAAGGTTTCAATTCAGACATTAACGCTGATTTCCAGCCATATAAACGGGACGAATCAACACAATGCTTGTTTCTGCACCACATCGATGGTCAATTAAAATAAAATCTGAAATTTAAAGTTTTAATAAACTTCCACTCAAACCAACACCAGTGATGTAATACCGTCTTTTCTAATCGCTCAAATCCATTCACTCAATCCTTTACGCCCGTGACATGACCTTACCTGTCGCGTTAATTAAAAAATATAAATATACATATACATAACACATTACCTTCTGCTTAGAAACTTTAATCCCGCTTTCCTTTCTTTATTTTGTATTATTTTAATATCCTGTTGACAATTTGGGGTGAATAAAAGATAAATCAATCGATCAATCAATCATTACAATCAATGAAATTCAATCATTCTTCCGTTTGATTTTTTTATTCGTTCATGTAATCATCCATCGAAGAAAGCTGTTATTTTAATTTCGAGTTTTTGTAATCGTTCATTTGTAGTTTTGTTTAATTTGCATTTGTTGCTGTTTTTATACATGCATATGCATTAGTCTAACATGCGCCATAAAAAATGATACTTCGATTGACTTACTTAAAGTATTTCAATTTCATTCAATGACATTTTTTCATACCAAGGAAGCGGCGTTTGCTTTAAATGAATTGCTTTAGAAAAATTAAACGTATTTTTTTCTTGAATTAAATTTAATGAGGTATTAAAGTTAAAAAGTGCAGACTTTAAATTTGCTGTGTTTACGTTCATCGATGCGAACATTTACCCACACGACAGTTTAGAGTTTACAGTTAGTGATGTGGATTTCGCCACATTAGATATATCGCAATACCCTGCGGTGGCAATCATTAAGTGCGATGAAAAGAGGGAAAGAATGCTCCTTTATTTTCATTATTTAATTTTAAAGTAACCCGCGTGAATTAATAATCTTGCTTTGTATGTATTGTTGAGCGAAGTTATTGTTTACACGCTGCACTATTTCTTTTAACACGGAAAGCCTTAATTCGTTGTGTTTTACGACGTAAACGAGATAAATTCCCTTGCACAGAGTGCGCAAAGCATAGCAACGGTAAGTCGATTTTGTTAGGTCTAAGGAAATAACATAACACGGTTCGTACGCACCCGTTAAACAATCGGCATAAACTAAAGTCATTTGATTCAAAGCGTCGCCGTCTTACCTCCAGCACTACGTAGGGACCGCTTGGTCATAAACCAGGACGATCTTGTGTAGTGATATTCGTTAAATTATAGTAAAGTGTGCAGTCATCGCAAGCGGCAAATTACAACTGTGTAAATACACCGGGACTATACTATGATTTCATAAAACTACAACAGATCAGTTCAAGTCTTATTTAAAGTAACGAACAAATTAAATTTTTGTTAAATCAAAAAATTATTCAATTTTTGTTGCCCATTTTTGTATATTTACACATTTATAAGCAGCTGGATTGTTCCGTAACTGTGGCTAAAGAATAGAGATCTGCTTTGTGACTTTCTGGAATGTTCTGGTGTGGGTTTATTCCACAGTTGCAGCCCGCGTTGAAAATCTATACGGTATTTGATTGTTACTTAATGACACTAAGAAAATAAAGCTATTTCTGCAATATTTCAGGTGTGTATTCGGAGAAGAACTCTTTTAATGGACTATACATACCTAAATCATCACGTTTTGAACATCAGTTTTGTCCGGCAAACACACAATATGGCGGTTGCCAGATCATTGTGTGAAGCAAGTCACCCTGAAGACATACTAATGATTGTTTCAAAAAGCGGCCACTTACAATTCAAGCCATTGTGGTTCGAAATCAAGAACCATGGCACAGCCAAGGAAGAATTTATCTACTGGAAACAGGTTCCTCATATTTAGGCCTACACAAACATTTTTCTGTAATGTGTAGTCTTCTCTAAACCATCATTAAACCTGATGATGGTTTAATAAACCAAAATATAGAAACTTAACATGCATATCTTGTCGTTTCTCGGAGGTGTGGCTTTGTACTAGTATGCCAAATTATTCAGTGGGAATCACAGTATATACATTTCACTATTCAAATGTTCGCTTAAGCTTTACTTGAATTGGTTTAATATATTTGGTCGTGGTTTCGCTTTTTGGATTAGTCGTTATTACTGAATCTTTTTTTGACATTCACAACTTGATTTCCGTAGAGTAGACACCGCCTATCACAAGGGACGTGGAAGTATGCTATCTTGAATCAAATGAACTGAAAGGACGGTCCAGAAGGACGGTTGGCATAAACCTGGGACTAACATATATCTTGTATTAGCCCCAGCATAAACAGAGTAATCCTCGAGGTGGCCGACATTAACAGGTGGCGAGTTCGATCCGCGTAAGGTTTTCCGTCGAATCATGCAAAATTGTCGGAAAACTGCATCCTTCAAAGGGTACACATTTCCTTTTGTATAGCAGTGTTACCAGTCTAACATTCGTTTTGCTAGTCATCTTATACATGAATATCACAACCTTGTTACCGAAAATTTAGTTTTTTCTCTTATAACGGCTTATCCCAGAATAAGTGAAAATAAAGCCAGAAGTTAATGCACCGTAATGGAATCTCGTCAAGGTAATGACGATGAATCTTTCTATTCGGGCATCATGACACAGGGAGTCCAAAGTAGTGTAGCTTTCGTCGAAAATTACCCGCATATATTTACATATAGGCCTAATATCAAAATAACATATTAAAAACCGTTTCATCTATGTTTGGCCATGCTCTGAGCCCCAAACAAAGACGCGTTCAGAGGCTCTTGTGTTTATTCATACCCCTATTATGATAAGAAATCAGCTGCATTGTGATGGACTTTTATTAACCGTTAAGCCTCGCGCCTAAACTGTTTGAAACAACATTGATACAATCGGGCCGAATGTTATCCAGTGTGCGCGTGCCGCCTGGGTAACTATCTCCTCGGAGGCAAGACGACACATCGGCCGTCGATCTAAACAAGAGATTTACCAATGTGCCTTCAAGGTACGTCACCAATGCATCACTCAACTTTAACTCATCAGTCGTCAACTTTCTGTGACGTCATAATGTAGGCGGAGCTGTAGCACGTGCAGGTGAGTGGACAGTCATGGTGACATTATCTTTATACACCCTGATACACGTGATTGTACCATAAAGTTCGACATACCTTTATTTTTCATTCATTTTTATTTTTTGATAAATAAACAATGTCGGTGAAACTCATTGCTAAAAAGGTCTTATTTTATTTCTTATTTTGCTTCACGTCATATAAAATCAATGGACGGTTTGTCATATAAAAATTGATGATACATAACCTACATGCGACCCAAGGCTTAATATACCTGTATTCTGTTGTTAAATCAGAAGTAATTTAAACTGTTCAGATATATCTCTACCCTAAATCATATTCAATTTCGTCCATGACAAATCCAAACGTGTTTGATTGTTGTGTCAATATTACATTATGCATTTGCACAAATTATAGGTTTCTGACAAATGTTGATGCTTTCTAACTGAAAAATTCATCTTCTGCCACTCAGACACAATTTACAAGTCTTTTAAATAGCTTCTAAAATAGTAATTTTATGGAGGAATTTGGGGGGGATTTAGGGTATTTTCAAGCATAAAATTGAACTTTTGTGTATTTGACAAAATAATTTAAGGCTCGAAACAGTATGAATGTATTTTCCCCAAAGCTTGGTTAATTTGATGCCTTCTAATTGATTTTTTAAAATCTCATATAAATTCATTAAAGTCGTTATATTGTGAGAGAGCTGATTTCGGCTGCATCACGCTATCAAAGCATTTGAACACCTATATATATATGTTATACTATCGTTTAGAAAAATAATATATTTGGCGGAAGTATTTACCGGGAACAATGCACAGTTATTGGTCTTTTTGTTCAGATTGCCGGCTACCATGAAAAATAAGAGGCCATTTCTGCTTCAGGGTGTGGCATTACCACATTGTGGGCAGGGAACCTCAGTCAGATAAGATTCCACGAGGCGTTAATCTCTCTTAACGAAAACAGTGCTTCTGTGAATGTCCCTTGGCTGTCCCTCGACGGTATTTGCCGATTTCCGTAAAAGCTATACGGGTCTCGCCATACAGGTCAGAGGGCAAATACCGGCGCTCACGGGCTTTCTTTGAAGGAGGTTAGTCTTGTTTTGGATTTTGAGGGAATTCGAGCTTCGTAATGTTCCAGTTTCGTTTGTGTGGAGCCAGAAGACGTAAGCTAAAACCCCTGTGGTGCTTCTACAGAGCGAAATAAAAGCAACCCGAACTACTGCAGCGTGTGGTCCTTTTGAGACGGCTTTACAAGTCCATATATATGGTATACCTCAAGGCGCTCTTTTCTGCCATACACTCTTCAATAGTCTTGCTTTAGAATAGTATTTCAAAACTTGCCTTATAATCACACAGCCACTGTTTACCAAATTGTCTTCCAGGTTATCGACATACAATGAACCATGGGTGGTATAAAATTAGATACTTATGTGCTGAATAAAACGAAAAAGAGCTAAATAAACTTGCCTCGTATACAGCCAGTCGCAGACATACGTTCTCGATTTAAGATTTTAAGATTTTTATTTTTGTTAATTCTTAAACGATTTGAAAACTTAACAATACTGACAAGCGTAGATTGTATGTTGTTTTTATGTTCGCTTGTTATCATTCGAGTTTGAGACTATATTTAGTTTGTACTTGAACGATGAGGAGCCAGTAAATCGAATTGGTTGAAAGGAACCTCGGCAACTTTAAAACGAAATCCACAAAGCGAGAAAACGTATTGTTTTGGCATCTCTAAATAGGTTGATTTGATGATGCGCTAGAAGGAGCATCAGGTATGTTTTTCTATAGGTCTGTTCATTTGTCTCATTGCTGACTGAATACAAAAAGAAATGTCGCATCAATTAAACGTCATCCCAATAAGCTCCATTGTTAAACTAACAACCTAGAAGAATGAGTAGAACGGAAACCACAAGTCAGATAGCATAGTTAGATAACACTTACAATTTAATATATTTATAAGTTTTGAATGACGACGAACACTAGGCCTGAAACTACAAATTAAAAAAATACTATGTAAAATAAAATGACAAGAGATGTATATTAAAGATATAGAGAGAAAAGGCTGCCTTGCGGGCTTCCTGTTTTCACACCAACTGGCGATTGGGCTTTGTTATCTTAAAACACAGGTCACCTTAAACCTACTACTCGGGTTAAAAAAACACACGACATAACGCAAGGTGTAAATGACAAAACTCTATAGGGCGATACTATCAAAATGTGGAAAGCAAATAAAATATGTCGCACTACAATAAACACCGTATAAAACAAACGCCGAGCGCAGGAATGTAGGAGTTTTCAAAACAATAAGTCACGTGGCAATAATGAATTTGAATCACGAAATTCCATCCGTGTTAATTTATATAGTAAACCCACAATAAGATGTCTTCCGGGCAAATGGTTATAACAAATGAACCTATCTTTTCTTTATATTTATTCAGCTTTCGGGAAATTACACTCACTGACATACATGAAGTTGTGGGTGGATGTCTGTGTTAGTTTTATTTTTACTTTTTACTCTTTGGCTGACGTTGTTGTTGTTTGTGACATTCTTTATTTGTGAAAGTGCAAGTCAGGAGATCTTAATACTACAATCCGGGTTATAGGCCTCTGGTTTAAGGGTGGTTTGTTTGACGAGTAGCAATGCTGTCTTTAGTCACTGGTTAACTTTCACGGGCTTAACTTTCCAACAACATCAACGCATATCACATTATATGGTTGGACTAAAATCAATTGTTGTTGGAATACACCATATATACATATAAGTGAAATACCCTTTAGCCCGACATAAAAAGTGAATTAATAAACCAACTAATTAACGATCTGGGTATATTGAATCTTTCTGTTAACCCTTCTATATACAACTGATTTGAAAATAATATCTACCTATCTGCCATACGACATAAATAACCTTAAGTATGGCGTAAATCACCATACCATAGGCTTCATAGATAAAAAAATATTAATTAATGAACTACAAAACAAACAGTCTTTAATGTACCAAAAGTTTAACTGAAGTTTACATAACGTCTATGTAGGAGTATAATAGTAGCGATCAAATATATAAGACATTTTATTCGAATTGCATAACGTGTCTTCAAAGAGTTAACGACAGATACATTTTTATCAGCTGTACACAAAAATATGCCTAATTATTATTTTCGCCGTACAATCCTGTACAAGTGTTTTTATATAAATATGTGATTTACGAAAACCGTTTTACCTGATAGTTTAAAAAAAATGTATATGTTTTGTTATCTGAAGAGCTGTCATTAAATGTGTAAGAGTTATTAATGCGAGGCTGGATAGAACAAAGACAATAAGATACGCGCTTTACATTTATGAAATACTTTACTGAAAGATTAATGGCCGTAAGAACAAGAGCATGGTTTTACGCGGAGGTGGAAGATTTCATTGATGATTACTTAGTTCATACATTGCCCAAATCTGATTATTAGTCTATGTGGTCGTGTTAAAGGCCTAATGACTTGTTTGTTTGTGTGTTTGATTGATTTGGATTTAAGGTCGTACTGAAGGTTTTTCTTTAAACTTATATGATGACGGGTTGTCCATTTTCACGCTGCCTTGTGCTTAAATACTGTGGCAAACCGAGAGGAAACCTTGTGAAAACCACCCTACGAATACCAGAGCCACATTCTGTAATTCACTTATACCTTGTGAAAACCACCCTACGAATACCAGAGCCACATTCTGTAATTCACTTATACCTTGTGAAAACCACCATACGAATACCAGAGCCACATTCTGTAATTCACTTATACCTTGACTGGTAAACGATCTATAGAGTGGTTAGCAGAAGCGACGGGCTAATGGCTGGGTGTTGCAACAGATACTGTAATAAACTGCCAATAATGTAGTAACAACTGATACTATAATACAATTCACAGATAATATAATAACAACCGATACTGTAAGAACCTGTGGCTGATAGTGTATTAATTGTTTTAACAGATACTGTAACAAATTTGGACCGATAATGTACTAAACAATTTTGTAACCGATACTGTAATAACTTTTATCTGATACTGTAGTAATTTTTCCAACAAATACTGTAATAACTGTTGACCGATATTGTTGTAACATATTTTTTAAAAGAAGTATTTAACTTTATTTATCAACCAATCGCTACATTCAACAACAGTAGCCCCACAGGTCATTATAGAAAGAGAAATATTTTAAAAAAAATATATTTATTGCTAAAATATCGGTCAAAAGTTATTACAGTATCTGTTAGAACAGTTATTATACTATCAGTCACAAGTTATTACAGTATCGGTTGTTATTACATTATCTGTTAATTTTATTACAGTATCAGTTGTTACTACATTATCGGTAGTTTATTATAGTATCTGTTGCAACACTGGCTCACATATTTTAATTGTTTAATATTAAATCGTATTGTAGTGATGCTGAGATGTTTAACGTCGTTCTCATCCAGTTTTTAAAAAATATTTCACCAGCTTCTTCGTACATTTCAGGACCCGCGACCGTGACTTACAGTGGTTAGCGTGTCTTTTACTAACCCTACTTCGCTGTACTGTCCACGGGTTCGAGTCTGCTGTAAACCATCAGGTATATGAGTGAGTCACACGCCGTGTCTCTGCTAATCGCAAGATGGTTTCACAAGATTTTCTCCCAGCTTTCCACCGTATTTCAGCAAAGAACCTTGTGTAAAGGACAATCCGTCGTGATATAAGTGAAATCCCTTTGATTGCGACGATAAACCCCAAATCAGTCTAACAGACAATCGTTAATTACAGATTATGGCAAGAACATTCGTTTGGGAGACCATATCTAGACAACACACTGTGTATTTGTTTTTCTGAAGCTGAAATGGTTGCTCAATACTTCAATACCAAGACAGCATGCCAGCCTAGTGCGTGAAGGAAATATCCTTGGACAGAGAAGAACGATAACAATCACTGAGTAGACATTAGCATTACATATATATATAAAAAAAAATAGAAGAACACCAACAAAAAAAACTGACCAACAATAACAACAACAGCAACAACAGCACAAAACGTTTATTTCTGAAACAGCAACAAAAGTTCTACAGACTGTCAGACGAGATTTCTCCTTTTTAGAAAGCACACGTTTGTGTTTCAGAGATGGTTTTGTCTGTATTGCGTTACAATAATATTGCATATACAAGTTTCAGGTAATTGAAATACAGCAAATTCAATTACAGCTGAATGACAGTAAGGTGCAGTATTGGCTTTATAATAATTTATTCTAGGTTAAATATCACGTGGTGTTAAATATAACACATTTGATAACTGCCTGTACATGACAAGTAACACGAGAAAGTGCGTGAAAAGCCATTAATCGTGCACTCAACTCCTAAATGACTGGTTTTACGACATATTCATCAGTTTGTTTATCAATTTGTTAATTGATTTGTAAGTTTCATAATTGCCATGTTTTCAAGAAGCATAGAGAAATATTGGATTTTCTTAACCGTCCACTCATAGTGGTTACATGCGAGCTTCCAAGGTTTAAAGAAATAGTTGCATTTTCAGCTATTATAGTTGTGATAAGAGGTTTTACCCGCACGAACTGCCTAAAGGAAGTAATACTTGCAGACATGTTGTCCACAGCGAAGAACCCCTTGTTTAGTTTACATTAAGATCTCACTCCGAAATGGGATTTCAGAAGGGCAGAGATAGATATCTGAAATAGTCCGGAATATCAAACTGATTTTGAGGAATTAACAGTTGTTTTATCTATAACATATCTTCTAAAATCCCTCTCCAAACCGAACGTGCTTGACATTTCTATCAGGAACTGTAAATGTTTATACAAACATACTTACACTGTCTATCATTCCAAAACTATACCCATATGCCATTCGTAATGTACACTACGTTATGGAGTAGTGAAGTATGTATGGAAGCCATGAAGTCACACTTCACGGCTCACCGCTCTCTGGCTAAGATAAGTTTGTTTGAAGTGTGACAATACTGTCTTTACTTAGAACTGGAGGAAAATTAACTTTCCAACATTTTTTAAATGCTTCACATCGTTGTTGTGTTAGTGTCAATTATTGTTGGAATACACTGCCGTCGTATTTAAGCGAAATACCCTTAAGTACGGCTTAAAACACCAATCAATCAATCAATCAATCACACCTCATCTCACCGCTTATCGCCGTTAGGATTACATTCAGCATTCTATTGTCATATTGTCAAAGCGAAGTTTCCTTAGTCATTCTATAGCCCTAGTTTCAGCGGTGAGGTGGTTCCAAAAGCATCTTAATGGCATATTCTCTGCGGAGGAATTGTTCAAAAAGCTTTCTATTGCCATATCTTTAGCGGCGGAGTGTTTCCCAAAGCTTTCTATTGCCATACCCTCAGCGGTGGAGTGTTTCCGAAAGCATTCTATTGCCATATTTTCGGCAGTGGGATGGTTCCAAAAGCTTACTATTTCCATTTCGTCAACTGTGGGGTATATTCTAAAGCATTCTAGTGTCATATTCGAAGCGATGAAGTGTTGCCCAAAGCGTTTTATTGCCATATCCTCAGCGGTGGGGTGTATCGCAAAGCATTGTATTCAGTGCCATATTCTGATCGGGATTCCTCAACCAATTTATAACCATATGCTCAGCGGCTGTTTGGTTCCGAAAGCATGCACCCTAATGCCATAGTATCAGCGGTAGGGTGTTTCGTAAAGCATTATATTGCCATTTTCTCAACGGTGAAGGTTTCTTAAGCCTCATATGGCCACATCCTCAGCTGCACGTAATGCATTTCTTAAAGCATTCTTTTGCCATTTTCTCAACGCTGAGGGTTTGTATAGGCATTCTTTTGCTATATTTTTAGCGGAGAGGTGTGTCAAAGTGCATTCTGTTGCCATATTTCTAGCTGAGAGGTGTGTCATAGGTCATTCTTTTGCCATATTTTCAGCGGAGAGGTCTGTCATAGTGCATTCTTTTGCCATATTTTCAGTGGAGAGGGGTGTCATACGGCATTCTTTTGCCATATTTCTAGCTGAAGTGTGTCATAGATCATTATTTTGCCATATTTTCAGCGGAGTGGTCTGTCATAGTGCCTTCTTTTGCCATATTTTCAGCGGAGAGGTGTGTCATAGTGCATTCTTTTGCCATATTTCTAGCTGAGAGGTGTGTCGTAGAGCATTCTTTTGCCATTTTTTCGGCGGAGAGGACTGTCATAGAGCATTCATTGCCATATTTTAAGCGTAGAGGTGTGTCATAGTGCATTCTTTTGCAATATTTTAAGCGG
>JAVFBX010191757.1:0-23996 GCA_034783855.1 Mopalia kennerleyi
CATTTTGTATTGGACGAACAGTTTCTCCGTTATTTGTTCTTTAACGAAAAACGCCTCAATTTGGCTGAGAGTTTTCCTCTGACTAAGCATTTTCCCATACGCTTTTTGTTACGTTTTTCTTAAACAATGGATTAGATCTTGATCCTAGTGACACCTGACCAACAAAATTTAACACAACATACCGGTCGTCTTTACTCCAAGTAGATCCAAGTTACTGCCAAATAAGAACAGGACAGCAAATAGCCGATGGATAAGAAGTTTTAGAAAACGTCTGCCTTTGATTTTGTTATTATATTTGCTGTGTTATTTGTAATAATTTTCCAACAATTATTTTTATCGATTTATCTCATCACATAAATATGTATTTCACAGTGGAAATGGCACTGACATTTTAAAACAAAACGGTTTATCCAAAATGTGGTAGGTTTGTCTTATTCAACATCGGTTTTCCAAGAACTAAAACATGTGCTAAGAATTCCATTACTTTTACGTTATGAGTTTTTTTAAATCTGAAAATGTGGTGACATTTCCCATGTATATACTCTTGTGATTTTACAATTCTTTGTTTCTCTACAACATCAAACGGAGTCTTCCAACGATTTGTATTCGAGTCGTTCCCAACTAAACTCCAAACATGATAATAATGATATAGTCAGTATAAAGATAAAGATAGTTGCTAATTCCATCTCAAACTTCTGGTTACCCCCATTACTACTACTACTGTTTGTAATAAAAACGTATCTACATTAGAATCGTAAACAGGTATTTTATCTCACACAGAAACTCATTCCGGATGATTTACAAAAGGTCACCAATTTTCCATAACCCATGTTGTTAATATCGGGCGTGTTTCTGTGCAATTAAGAAGAACAATATATACTCGTTTTAGGCGTCTCAGTAACATGATATATGGTGAAGTTATGAATGTCGTGTTAAGGATAAATAGCATTAATTTGTTAAGTGGTAGATTGTCTCCCTTAGTTAAGTCTCACATCTTTGTTTAAACTCTGGTAACACCATGCTGATTTTGAAAGAGAAGATATAGCAACCTATAGACGTCTCTTCGCCTGGATTATTAGATTGAGCTATAGTAATTCTAGAACAACCGGCACACAGCCAAAACAGGCGAAGAAAATCTCAGCCGGTATTGATCTGCCCTAATACTAAATCAATAGGTGACAGAACTTTCACTGAGAAAACTGGCCACAGCCAAAATATGGCAATGCAAATCGGCCACAATGATGAACAAAAAAGCTTTGAAAACGAAGTCAATCAACAACGATTAAACAAGCTTTGGGTATAGATATCGCTTGTAGATGGAACTTTTAAGCTGTTAAAATAGACTACTCCAGTTTTAAGTTGATGATCCTAAACTAATTGCTGTATGTATGGTAGTCAGCACGAATAACTTAGCGTCTAAGTTGTCGTCCCAATGTGTTAAAAATCAAAAGCCTATTAATTATATAATTTCAAAGGTCGATAACTCTGAGCAGATAAATACGACAAGTCATCTATATCGCCTTGCAAAAGGCGAAATAACTATGACATGAACACAATCAAAGCAAATATTCCAGACGAATTGAAGTTACTTGGTAAATTGTAGATCTGACTGCATGACTTTCGTTTAGACAACTTTGTTGTGGTACTAACTGGAATATATATGTACCGTAATTTAAGTGTAAAGCGATCATTTGTTTGAGTTTTAAACATAAACCTGTTCACAAACGCACAGGGTAAAATAGTTAGATTTTTAGACGATAATGTATGCACAAAATGACAGCATGTAAAATGTTGATTTTAACTGGACAGTTACCGACAGTCGATTAAGCTAGGAACACTATTCTATGCTCAGTAGGGGGGGGGGGGTGGGGGTGGAACACCTGGAGAAAACCTCTGACCCCTCCCCCTTGATTGCCGGAACCAGACTCATATACCTGATGGCCGACAGGCGGACCCGTTCCCGGGAATAGTGCACCGAAGTAGGATTAGTAAGCGCACACGATAACCACTAAGCCACTGTCGCGGGCCCTATTTTAGAAATTAGGTTTGATTAGTCACATGGCAACACTGCAAGCAGATGAAAATGAACACTGTTCTCAATTTAACTGATTAACTAAATCCTTCATTTCATTTATAGTTAAGTGACCATATTTTAGCAGTGCCCATATATAAGTTGATGGACAAGAATTTGTTTTGAGTATACACTTCCATGCACATGTTCAAATGGATTTCTTGCCTCCAAACACCAAAGAAGGCTTTTCTTGTCCGACCTTGGAGCGCAAGTTGAGCCTGTTCTTATTTGATCCAGCACAATGAGAAAGCCGTAATAAATATGAAAGTCTGGAAATCTCGGTTCTGTCAAACTAATTTGACGCATCTGATTGACATTGTGTCGGTTAGTAGTTGATGATGACCGAGCGTATCTTGTTAGATGCGATTTATTTTTAAGGGAGCATGAATAATTTTTAATACTAAACTTTCTGAAATAATTGTCTTCGCGCACTGAGTTTTTTTGTCAATTTAATTAGTCTTAGTAATTTAGTTATCCACAAATGTTAGTTAAACGTGCTCGAACAGTCCAGTAACTTCACTATCAACATAATCAAATTAAAATATTGGCTCCTAAAAATCTGCAGGCGAAATTTAATTTGCTACCTTTATTGAATTACATAAAGAAGTCTCTTTTAGACAAATCTAAACACAACATTTAGTGATTTATTGATCTAAATGTTTTTAAAAAAGCTGGGTAACTACATCAGGCATTACTCGAATTTCAGGTTGGTCACTTAGGTTGAACCAAAATTCTATACTGATAAACTGAAGCTAATAAAGATGTTAACATACCATGTTTCGGTGTGCGAAACCATGATCAGGGTGTGATCAAGCTAACACAGCAGTATTTTCTCTTAAAGACATGTGTGATGCTATTAGCAGGGTTTAACATGACTAAAACTGAACACAAAATCCTAAAATTCAATATTCATAAGTTTTTCTATCGACAAAATTTTGCTCAAATATTGTGTTTCAGTCTGATTTAACTCTGATTAAAAAAATTCCATACTTCAAACGAACAAACCAAATAGTCCGATGATATGGAGTACAAAACCAGTACCAATTGAAGCCAACGCCAAATTTAAAGTCATACACATTAAACGTGACAATCTTCAATATAGAAGTTATTCAGGCCATATATATCAAGTACATTCATATACAAGTTGTTGGATAAAAAAGCCGGCTTCATATAACTTTAAACTTGCTTTTTATTTAGACGCTTTTAATAATGGATTAGTATTCCTGTCTGCTTCATACATCAGCTTATAACATGATGTATATTTTCCCAACTACATGTAATTTATCCATGGAGGTCTCTTAACACAGTCTGTACAAGTCCTTAACTAAATTACAGTATATTTCAAAATATTGTAAGTGGGGATTTAAGGGTGTGTTATATATGAAGATTAAACTCCCCGAAAAACGTTTTGAGCAATTCTCTGAACAGGATCGCTTTAACACCTTGCCAAAGATGTATAACGCTGGTATTCCATTTTCAATGAGTTACCCGGATTCTTCAACGGTCATGCCTTAGACCCACAAGTGTTTACCATATCTACAGACTTTTGCTTTGATTGGGGTTTAACATCGCACTCAAGGGTAATGACTAATATGACGACGGATTGTCCACTTAACACTGTTCCATGCCTAATTATGGTGGAAAACCGAGAGGAAACCTCTTAAAACCCACCCCTACGGTTATCGGAACCACAACGTGTGACTCGCGTATATACCGGGTGGTCGGCAGACGGACTCGATCCTGTGAACCACCCGATCCGCACGTTATTTACAGCTTCAAGCTCACGTTTATTACAAATTATTACCCACTTCAAACGAGGGCAAATTAAAGGCCGTAGGCCGCACGGCCTATCACAGATAAACAATACAAGTCAGCTCTTGTACATTTTATAGCAAGGCTAGTATATTTGACAATATATATACATAATTATTTGCAAAACATACAAAGAATGGGTCAATTCGATATTATAAACAAATTGTGAAAAAAAGACTGAATTACATCAAATAATTCATCATGAAAGAAGTAAAACTGTCGTAAAATAGATCAGAAATACATTTTACCTGCTTTCGTTTCTCAGCGTACCGTTCTTGGAAAAATGCCTACTCCTCTGATCTGATGTTGTCCACATTTCATCAGAACATATATAACTAAAAAAAAGATCATTCAGATTTTTAACATCTTTTTCATTTATTTTTAATGGCTATAGGAAGTTGAAATTTCTCTATTTTGACTCCTTTTTATTTTATTTTTGACCTTTATGGTCTTGCTGGACCCCTGATCGATTTTCAGAACATCCGTTGTTTTTAGTCTCTTATGCAGAATAATATAAATCTGTACCATATATATGTATATAATTTTTGATTTATATGATTTAACATTCAACAGTTGACGTAAATGGTGTAAAGGAAATAGCAATTTGGAAAAGAGGTAGCAAACATGCTCATTTTTATGCAAAGTATTTTTTCTGTAATTTTCTAAAAGGAATTTACCTAGTATTGTTCTGCACAAAAAGGCGATTCAAACTATATATACATGTGCTGCAAAAGTCATAGTAGTTAAGAAGTAAAACGGCGAAATGTAAAAACACTCTGTTAGAGTATCCTTAAGGATGGCAGGCCTTTTACTGTTTAAAGAAACACCTTCGGATTATTCATTTGTGCTTAAGACACGGTGAGGAGTTATTTTATAGCGAAATCTCGGTTATAGCTCTTACCCAGATTTACGTTGAGATTGTTCAGTTTTAATTCGGTGTCAGAGCCAGATCAATGCAGACTTGAAATGTCAGCCTTCAGTTTTGGCCGTTTGCCGGTGTTGTGGAAATTGTGGAAACTAAATTTCGGTCTTCCCGACATCAAACACATATTGGTTTACTGTGTGGACTTTGCCACTGTTAAGCAACAGTTCTACATAGTCACCTCTATGACGAACTTGTTTGACAACATTGCTGGTGATGATGTCTTCAAGTTCCTGAAACGGATCTGTGTGTATCATAAAATCTAGTTTTTATGAATAATTGTAAATAATTAAAACTGACCGAACTTTTAACTCGATATTTACAATTTTTAGATCCAAATTTGAGCTATATAAATATATTGACATATTTAAAATTTTTAACACTTATGTATCTCCTATTAAGTTCATTTCGTTTCCCTTTTTTATGATAACGGCTACGGGTAGTGCTAATTGCAATTGTCTTTAAATATGTATATCAAATAAAATAATTTAACAATGTTCACGCCACTGCGTAGCTGAAATACCGCTGAATGTGGCGTAAAGCACTAATCGATCAATCAATCCAGTCCAGGTGTCAAAGATGTCAATAGATCAGAACGCCTGCGATGCTCAAATAGCTTCTGTGTTATCAGGCGTTGAGTAAAGACTATTGAACATTCAGGTGGTCCATTCGGAAGGTAACCATCGCTTCTTATACGAGTCACATCTTGCAACAGTATTGGAATTGACTATCATAGCGATACGCTCACGAAAAAGGCGTTGAGTATTGTGTTGTGTCTGATTTATAGTCGCTTCTACAAGCAATGGGGTGGTGTGGTTAATGGGGAGCAGTATAGTTCATCCTTCTAAGACATATGTTTACAGACGTTCTGCTCAATAAATTCAGTGGAGGACTTCATAGAAAATGTGTCCAAATACAATCGGTCAGTATTTAATCGTGGTTGTAGGTCAGGCTGGTTTCCACCTATTTCCACAGTGAACATCAGATTGGCGATGTTCTCAACTTTTCTATTTAAGCTACAAAGAAAAAGCGAATTACCATAAACTGTTTCTAAAGGTATAAGTTAATAAAATCGATATTGTTGCTCCAACATTCAAACCAAATTATTTTTAAAGTTTCTAAATCGTCTTTACTTTTATTATAGAAAAACAACTCCGTCGCTTTGAATCTTTCGTACGGACTTTCAAAAATACAATTTGATGAGCTTCTGAAAAATGGAGACAACGCGGTGTTTGGGTTCTTGGATACCCCAGCGAATAAGACAAAAGCATGGCGATAAAGTAAGACAAGAAAATGAACACTGTTCTCAACTTAATTGATTAACTAAACCCTTCATTCCAGTTTCACTTAAGAGTCCATATTTTAGTAGATTGTTCTGCTCTTGTCAATCAATGCAATTGCTTACCGCTCCTTTTATCGATCAACACAGGTGAACCTTTTACAGTTCTTTTAGAGTGATTGGTGGAGGTAAATTTCCTGGATTATATTGTGCTCTGTTTAAAGGCAGTTGGCAGGGATATATTATAACTAACACTGTAATGCAGCACTTTGTTTGACTAAAACCGACACGAAGAGGATGTGTTACATACTTCCTTCATTTAACATGCAATATTTATTCATTTACGTTTTAACTGTTAAACTATTAAATGGTTCTAGTGTATGACTCTTGTTTAGCATGTAAACTTGACCTTGTGTTGGTTTTCTGTTTCACGTTTTAACAGAAAATAAATAAATTACACGTCGTCGTGGTTTGAATTAAAAAAATTATATACTAGTATAACAATTTTAAAATCTTTTGAAGATTGTGTTTTGGGTGCTGGCTTCCCATGTCCGTTAAACCTGACGTTAAACGAACGTTACAAAAAATAAATAACTGTAGTAGGCATCTTCCAGAACAACTGAGATCTGTTTACACATATAACGCGCCCGCTAAAAAAAGTATTTTTGCCCGCCCAAGCATCATTGTACGGTAAATGTCATTTCCATGCTAAATAATTCCTTCTTGAAAGCTGTCGACCGAATAGGATAGAATAGTTGTAATAGGTCACCATATGAAATACGGTCTCTAAAAATCGAATCTCTGGTCAATTTGACCACAGACAACCTAATTATAGAGGTGCTTTTATGTCAGACATAATGTCGTCTTCACTCAGCCTCCACAACCTTGTCTATGATAATCGACCATACCGAGAGACATTGTACAGTTGTTAGCCAGTGAAGTGTGGTAAGCTCAAAGCTAGTTATACCTTTATTGTATATAACTGAGAGCCACTGACCAGGGTTGATTGATTAATTGAGTGGCGTTTAACGACGTGCTTTAGCTCCTTCAGTTAAAAAAAATCCCAAAACACAATATGTGAGATGTTTTGTTGATAAATTATTGTTCCTTCATTGCTAAGTCAAGGCACAATCTCAGCTCTTGGATCACACTTTACTAACCGACCTGGCATGGTCAGCCAAACACAGGTTAGGCCGGAAATTTTTATTGACAAAATTTTAATAAACTAGATCTGGGATACTTTCACACACTGACGTCAGTGCATTGGCGCCATCTTGCTATGAAATCCGATCTCAAAGACGATGCTCCTGAAAATATTACTGACGTTTAATTATTACAGTTCACTTCTACCCGATGTGTGTATTGAACAATATGGGTTTCTGTTGAGTGCACAAGTGTCCTAAAGTAGAAAATTAGAGTGGCTGTTTGTTTAGACCGACGCATCATAATTGTGATCATCCTTAAAACAAGTTTTCTAAAGTAGAAAGTTAGAGTGGCTGTTATTGTTTTGTGCTTATCCTTAAATAAAATAAAATTAAATTATGAGAGTGTCTCTCTCTAACAAGAACGCATTACCGCATAGCAGCACATTCAATATGATTATCTATACCAAAATTAAAGTAACTCTTTACGAAACGCAAAAAAATAGTGATTGACGATGATGGAGAAGTATATGTTTCACCTAATTTAAAAGAAAAAGATCAAGGCTCATGTTAAGCTGTAATTTATTTAGCACTTAATATGCTACAAAAAGAAATGTTTTCTGACGAAAGTACATGTACGTTTAAATTTTAATTTAAACCTTTAAATTTTAATTTAAATCTATACGCAAATTCAACTTGACAAGAATTACAAAGGACATGCCAGGATTGCCAAAGATTAACGTTTTTTTCCTTTGGTTTGTTTGTTTGTGCTAACATGATGTTGATGTTGATGCCCGATTTCTGTTTAGACTGTCATGTTTTGATTCGCTATCACCGGGGATCGATACGAACTGACATTGGCATTCCTTTTCTTTGTGTGTATGGTGTTGTGGAATTACTCAAGTTTCTTTGACTAGATCGTGGCCTGGAAGAAGATCAGAAAGAATGAAGTAAAGACTGTAAAAGGGAGAAAGCTTCCAATACGTAACCCAAAGTGTCTCAAGTATGTTAAGTTATTACAGCGCTACTCTGTGGACTAAAGGTGTTAATTATTCTGAGGTTTTATTTGTCAACAAATGTCTTCCTGTGGAAAAAAGCAAACAATAAATTTGTCTTAATACCAAATCAACAAAGTTTTGTGACCGCTGTAAAATGTATTTTCTTAGACCGCTGAGAACCATAACGGGAAAATGTAAATTTCTGGGTAAATGTGCATCTATCTGTTTTTTCCTATGACTAGGATTAAATGTAGCACTAAAGGGTATTTCGCCTTTATGATAACGCATTGTCCACGCCTTCCCTAAATACAGTGGGACTACGAGAAGAAATCTTACGAAAGCAACACCCGCGATTTCACGCTGTCTTGCTCCCTCATATACTCAAGGTCTACGTAAAGTCGACAAGTCTGTGAACGGGACATTGAGCGCAGACCAGTACTCTATATTGTAACCTGCATATGGACATGTGACAGGCAGAGTATTAGGTTGTCACTAGTTTGAATAATGTCTTCGCAAATCGAAGCTGTGGTCAATTTGCCCACAAACAACTCAATTATAGAGTAGTGCTTTAAACATCGACCTAATGTCCTCTCCATTCACCTTCCCTAGCCTTGTCGAGGTCAATCAACAGCACTGGTAGATATTGAACTGTTTCACTTGGGCACTTTGGACAGAATTCATAGAAAATATCGATGCTATCTGGACTTGGTGTGAAATGGTTTAAGGTTCTGAGGATAAAGTATTCAAGGCTACATCAATAAAGACTTTTCTCTATATTTAAAATATATCTATTTGCCCAAACCAGTTCATCACAACAGCCGAAATAATATAAGAATTTTGTGTATAATTTCTATTTAAAAAGACGCTGCTTTAGTATCCCTGTTTCAGTTCTACCCGTGGGGATTTGCAGCCTTTTAAAAATAGTCATGTGGTTCGAATCCAGATGAAGGCAAACGACAGTTTTGTTTTCAACATTTGTAAATTAATCAAAGGTCCATCATATTATGTATATCATACTATCAGATAGTTTTATTTGAATAACATGGGCTAGTTTTATTTAATCGCTGTAATGTATCAGCGTACAAGTATTGTAAGCAAATAGGGTCCATGGCCTAGTGGCTAGCGAGTGGTCCAAATGTTTGAGTCCGTCTGTCGATCGTCAAGTATATGAGTGAGTCACACTGTGTGGCTCTGGCAATCGCCAGTGTGGCTTTTGTCAAGATTCCTTCCGGTTTTCTACCGCAAATAGGCAAGGAACATGTGAAGTACCCTTCACTACGGCGTTAATTAAACTCCATATAGATAAATCTATAAACTCGTCTCTGAATCAAATATCGTGAAAACTAAAGATAATCAGAATGGCTGTGATCTTTGATAAAATGGCCAAGCCGCTTAAACAAACAAATTTGTTAGAATGTTAGGCTTCTGAACAAAGATGCTGTTATAACATTGTCATAGATTCCCTTTCCTATTATATAAGTAGGGAGTCTTTATTAAAGATAGTGTAGCGTGCTGGTTGACATGAAGTCGATGTCTAACAGACAACTCTTATTAATAGAAACGACAACATTTGTAAATTACTACCAGATTTGTGGTAATTTACAAGTTGATAAAATCCGACCTGTCTGGCGCGTGGTATAATTGCATTAGTCAGGTAACTTGATTATACCGGGAAAAAAACCCTCACATAAACTCTCCTCTGTCTAACTAGCAGATAAAAAGTACATTCAAGAACAAATTAATGTTAGTTCACGTACCCCTACCAAATTAATATGATATTAACATATCGTGTCCAGACTATATTACGTTTGATGGCTTCTCATGCAATGACGCACGTGACAATCATTAAAATGTCAATTCAGTATGGCTAGTCCAGATATGCGCAGAAAAAGGCTCTCTGCAATAAAACACCCTACACATGTGAAACCATCAAAAGCCTTGAATTACTTTCTGTATTAAACACGTTCGCTTACTATAGCCTTACTATATAATTTACATGATAAACTGCCGATTTTTATTGAAAGGGGTTGCTGGGCGTCGGTATTAAATTATTGAATTCTTTTATAAAACATAATTGGAATGCCTAATTGATCAAATTGGATTTTGTGGATGTGACTGATGTAGTTTCCCTACCGGCCTTTAATGTGAAAAAGAAAATTAATTCTTAGCAGGATTTTAATATATCTTATGATCTTATAGTTTGTTCATTCAAACGGCAAAAACATATCAAACCATATGTTTCATAGTGAGACACTGGTAACGTGGTGGATAACCAGTGTCAGGGAATTCACTGACCTGAACTGATGACTTAATAACGCACAAATTGTTCCCATACTCTTTTTGTGAACTTTGTCTTGAACAATGGATTAGATCTTGGTGCACGTGACACCCGACCAACAAACACAACATACCGGTCGTCTTTACTCTTGTGGATCCGATTAACTGTTAAATATGAAAATGATTTTAAATATTTATTGTTTTTAAAATTTTAGAAAACATCGAATAGAAAACATTTTTCAAATAATACTTGTTGTGATATTTGTGATAATTTTCTGATGTTTTATGATATAGATTAATCCGATCACACATATCTCAATATGAAAATGACAGTTTAAACGAAACGGACTTCCAAATGGCTGTAGATTTGCATAATTCAACAAGACTTTGATATCTGTTTTCCAAGAAGTAAAAAATGTGCTAAGAATTTCGTTAAGTCTGCTTCATGAAGATGTTTTTAAATCTAAAATGTGGTGATATTTCCTATGTATACTCTTGCGATTTTACTCTGCTTCTCTACATCATCCAACGGAGTATCACAACGATTTGTATTCGAGTCGTTCCCAACGAAACTCCAAACAAGATAATGAGGATAAGGTCCGTATAAAGATACAGAGAGTTGCTATTCCATCTCAAGCTTCTGGTAACCGTATGTAATGAAAACTTACCTACATTAGAATCGTAGCCTGGTATTTTATCCCACACAGAAACTAATTCCGGATGATTTACAAAATTTCACAAAATGTCCGTAATAACTAGACTTAATAACTAGCGCAATGACGCTGAAGTAACACGTTTGGTACATTTTCACAAAGCCGGTTGTTCTCAGGGCTGTTTTACGGACACTTTTCTGTGGAATGAGGAAGAACAACAGATACTATTTGTAAGGTGTCTCAGTAAGATGATATATGGTGGAGCTATAAATGTCGTGTTGAGGATAAATAACATTAATTTGTTAAGTGGTAGGTTGTCTCTTTTAGTTAAGTCTCACATCCTTTATTTAAACTCTGATAACACCATGCTGGTTTTGAAAGAGAGGATATAGTAACCTATAGACGTCTCTTCGCGTGGATTATTAGAGTGAGCTATAGTAATTCTAAAATAACCGGCAAACAGCCAAAACAGGCGAAGAAATGCTCAGCCGGTATTGATCTGCCCTAATACCAAATCAATAGGTGACAGGGCTTTCACTGAGAAAACTGGCCACAGGCAAAATATGGATCTGTCAGGTTAGAATAAAAACTTTCAACGTGCCGTAAACAGCTAAGACAAACAAATTAGATACTGTATGTTGAGTTTGAAACTTTTCCAAGTATTGACTACCCTTTAATTAGATTTCTAAACATTTTGATGCCCGAGAACGGATACAAATATATATTCTGATGTATTTATATTGTTGATTCCACCGAGATAAAAAAAACAAACGTTGCTTTTGTTTTGTTCGAGTGGACAAGAATTTGGTTTAATTTTATACTTCGATGTACATGCGCAAAGGTTGGGATTTTTTTGCCTCCAAACACCAAATAGGGCTTTTCTCAGCTGACTTTGGACTGAAGTTGAGCATGTTCTTATTTGATCTGTCACAATTAGACAGCCTTAAAAAGTTGAAAGTTTGACGATCTTGGTTCGGTCAAATAAGTTTGACGCAGCTGATTGGCATTGTATCAGTAGATAGTTGATCAAGCGTGTCTGGTCAGATGCAATTCAATCCAATGGGGAGCATGACTTAATTGATCATGCTTATGAGTAATTTTATCATACTGAACTTTCTGAAATAATTGTGTTCCTGCACTGAGTTTTTGCGAACAATTTAATTAATCGTAGTAATTGAGTTATCAAAACATGTTAGTTAAACTTCTGGGCGCATTTAAATCAACACGCTCAAAGAGTCCAGTAACTACGCTATCAACATAATTAAATTAAAATATTGGTTCCTTAAAATCCCATCAATGCGCATATTTTCAAAACAGATGAAATATTCGCGAACACACACTTTAAAATATTAAATATTCGTGAACCCAAATATAACAATCTGAAACATTCGTGAAGCCACATTTAAAAATATGAAATATTCGTGAACCGACATTTAAAAATATGAAATATTCCTTAACCCATGCAGATTTAAAAAACTGAAACATTTGTGGACCCTCAGTTAAAAATATGAAGTATTGTTGAAACCCACATTTAAAAACATGAAATATTCGGGAAACCAATTCAAAAATATGAAATAATCGTGAACCCACATTTTAAAATATAAAAAATTCGTAAACTCTTACAGCAATCGTATTCTAGCGAGAGTTTCTATAATGAGAGAGACTAAGGCAACTCTCGTACACTATGCCAGGCCCTAGCGCATTAATTTCCGCCAAAATTTTGGGCGACGTATGCCAAAGACCAGCAAAATAAAAGAAGTGCAAAACAAGATGGCCTGGTGTCTCGACGTAGGAAGTAGAATTTATTATATTTTAGAATGCTCTTACAGGTTATCACGCTATAATATTACTTCACTTGCACACATTGTAAACGTCTAAAGTTTATAGGACATTAGTAATCTGATTTATTCACTGGAATTAAATAATCTCTACATGTAGTTAAGGATAACAGGCCTTTTACAATTTTACAAACACACATTCAGAGTATTTATTTGTTCTTAGATCACGTTGAGTAGTTATTTTATAATGAAAAGGATATTTAAGCTAGTACCCAGATTTACGTTAAGATTGTTCCGTTTTGATTTGGTGTCGGTGCCAGATCGAGGCAGACTTGAAATGTCAGCTTTCCGTTTTGGCTGTTTGCCGGATGTTGAATAGCTAAAGTTCTGTATTCCAGTGCTGGTGTCAAAGATGTCAATAGATCAGAACGCCCGGGATGTCAAAATAGTTTATGTGTTATCAGACGTTAAGTAAAGAGAATTAAACATTCAGCGGGTCCTTTCGGAAGGTTACCATAGATTCCTATTCGAGTCACATCTTACAACAGTATTTAAACTAATAATTATAACGGCACGCTCACAATAAAGGTGGGAACTATTCTATTGTTTCTGATTTTTAGACGCTGCTATAAGTAATAGGCGGCATTGTAGCAACCACTAATGTAATAAAAATCCACTAATGTAATACATTTTTTTACATCTCATTTTTTCATCAAAAATCGTCTATATACGTCTTGAGAGCAGTCATTCTATCAAAAAATAACCCACTTTAGAGAGAAAAAAATTCAACTTTTTTTTAAATTTTTTTTTTACTTTTTCAGTAAATTTGTTTTTTTAAAACATCGCTTTCTTCATCAAAATTCATCTATATACGTCTTCAGAACAATAAATCTATGACAAATAACCAACTTTACACAAAAGATTTAACCCTCAAATTTGGAAGATTATTACATTAGAGGATGAAATCGACACATGCATTTTCAACCATTTATGTAATAATTTTTTTTACATCTCATTTTTTCCGCAAAAATTGTCTATATGCGTCTTTAGAACAGTAATTCTATTCAATTTACCCTACTTTATAGAGAGAAAAAAAATTCAAATTTTGTTTTCAAATTGTTTTTTGACTTTTTCATTAAAAATTTTTTTTTGGTAAACATCGCTTTGTTCATCAAAATTCATCTATATACGTCTTCAGAACAATAAATCTATTACAAATAACCAGCTTTACACAAAGATTTCGGATTTTACCATAAAATTTGGAAGATTATTACCTTAGTGGTTGAAATCGACACATGCATTTTCAACCACTAATGCAATAATTTTTTTACATCTCATTTTTGAGATGTAAAATAAAAATAAATTCAGAAGAGAAAGTCGCCCAATACAATCGGTCAGTATTTGATCGTGTTTGTAGCCCAGTCTGGTTTCCACCTATTCCAACAGTAAACATTAGATTGGCGCCGGTTAGGCCATGTTCTTAACTTTTCTATTTAAGCTACAAAGGTAAAATGAATTAAGCAGAATAAATTGTTTCTAAAGGTAAGCCATACGCTAGCAAATAAGTTACTATAATCGATGTTGTGTTGCTCCAACATTCAAACCAATTATTTTTAAAGTGTCTAAATCGTCTTTACTTTTATTATTAAAAAAACAACTCCTCCACTTTGAATCTTTCGTACGGACTCTCAAAGATACATTTTCATGAGCTTCTAAAAAGTGGGCACCAAGCGGTGTTTGAGTTCTTAATTACCCCAGGGTATAATAAAAAAAGCATGGCGAAACATCAAGCAGATGAAAACAGGTGAACCTCTTACTTGTGTTATAGAGTGACTGGTGGAGGCAAATATCTTGGATTATTTTTGTGCTCTATTGAAAGGCAGTTGGCAGGGATATATTATAATACTTCATGCATTTCCCATATAATATTGATTTATATACGTTTTAACTGTAAAACAACTAAGTGGTAATAGGGTATGACTGTTTTTTAGCATGT
Source organism: Mopalia kennerleyi (assembly GCA_034783855.1). Taxonomy (NCBI): domain Eukaryota; kingdom Metazoa; phylum Mollusca; class Polyplacophora; order Chitonida; family Mopaliidae; genus Mopalia; species Mopalia kennerleyi. The sequence goes on from JAVFBX010191757.1 coordinate 14,929, forward strand.
AAACTTGACCTTCTTATGAAACGTATTGGTTTTGTGTTTCACTTTTGAACAGAAAATAAATAAATTACACGTCATCATGCTTTGAAATAAAAAATGTATATATAACATTTTAAAATCTTTTGGAGATTGTATTTCCCATGTCAGTTAAACCTGACGTTAAACGAGCATAACAGAAAATAAGCAAAATAATTCCTTCTTGTAACCTGTCGACTGAATAGGACAGAGTAGGAGCTGTAATGTGTCACCATATGAAATACGATCTCTAAAAATCGTATCTCTGGTCAATTTGACCACAGACAATCCGGTTATAGAGTGGTGCTTTTATGTCGGACATAATGTCATCTTCACTCAGCCTCCACAACCTTGTCTATGATAACCGACCACACCGATTGACATTGTACAGTTGTTAGCCAGTGAAGTATGGTAAGCTCAAAGCCAGTTATACCTTTATTGTATATAACTGAGAGCCACTGACCAGGGTTGATTGATTAATTGAGTGGAGATTAACGACGTGCTTTAGTTCCTTCAGTTAACAAAAATCCCAAAACACAATATGTGAGTTGTTTTGTTGATACATTATTGTTCCTCCATTGCTAAGTTAAGGCACAATCTCCGTACTTGGATAACACTTTACTAACCGGCAAGTTAAACACAGATTAGGCCAGATATTTTTATTGAAAAATTTTAATAAACTCTACCAGAAAAGTGGAACTGGTCAAATGGCCGAGTCAGATGATTATCCCCGGACTATTATTCATAGACTTCGAACTAGCTCTGGGATACTTTCACACACTGACGTGAACTTTGTGACGTCGGTGCATTGGCGCCATCTTGCTATGAAATCCGATCTCAAAGACAATGCTTCTCTTATAAAACATAACTGATGTTTTATTATTAATGTTCACTTCTGCATAATGTGTGTAACGAAAGAGATGGGTTTCTGTTGGGTACTAAGTTGTCTAAAGTAGAAAATTAGAGTGGCTGTTTGTTTAGACCGACGCATCATAATTGTGATCATCCTTAAAACAAATTTCTTAAGTAGAAAGTTAGAGTGGCTGTTTTTGTTTTGTACTTATCCTTAAGTAAAATAAAATTGAATTATGAATGTGTCTCAATCTAACAAGACCGCATTACCACATAGCACCACATTCAATATGATTATCTATACCACAATTAAAGTAACTCTTTACGAAACGCAACAAATAGTGATTGACGATTATGGAGAAGTATATGTATTTACCTAATTTAAAAGAAAGAGATCAAGGCTCATGTTAAGCTGTAATTTATTTAGCACTTAATATTGTACAAAAGGAAATGGTTTCTGACGAAAGCAAATGTACGTTTAAATTTTAATTTAAATCTGTACGCAAATTCAAATTGACAAGAATTACAAAGAACATGCCAGGATTGCCAAAGGTTAACGTTTTTCTCCTTTGGTTTGTTTGTTTGTGCTAACATGATGTTGATGAGATATAATTTTCTCCGGATAGGTCTATATGTTGGCTCGATGCCCGATTTCTGTTAAGACTGTCATGTTTTGATTCGCTATCACCGGGGATCGATACGAACTGACATTGGCATTCATTTTCTTTGTGTGTATGGTGTTGTGGAATTACTCATGTTTCTTGTACTAGATCGTGGCCTGGACGAAGATCAGAAAGAATGAAGTAAAGACTGTAAAAGGGAGAAAGCTTCCAATACGTAACCCCAAGTGTCTCAAGTATGTTAAGTTATTAAAGCGCTACACTGATGACTAAAGGTGTTAATTATTCCGACGTTTTATTTGTCAACAAATGTCTTCCTGTGGAAAAAAACAAACAATAAATTTGTATTCATACCAAATCAGCAAAATTCTGCTTTCTGATATACTGTGACCGATGTATAGACTTTAATATCACACTAAAGGGTATTTCGCCTTTATGCCTCTCACGCCTTTCCTAAATACAGTGGGAATCCGAGAAGAAATCTTACGAAAGCGACACCTGCGATTTCCGAAGTCACGCTGTGTTGCTCCCTCATATACTCAATGTCTACGTAAAGTCTACGAGTCTTTGAACGTGACATTGAGCGCAGACCATTACTCTATATTGTAACCTGCATATGGAGATGTGAACAGGCAGAGTATTAGGTTGTCACTAGTTTGAATAATGTCTTTGCAATCGAATCTGTGGTCAATTTGCCCACAAACAACTCAATTATAGAGTAGTGCTTTTAACATCGACCTAATGCCCTCTCCATTCACCTTCCCTAGCCTTGTCGAGGTCAATCAACAGCACTGGTAGATATTGAACTGTTTCACTTGGGCACTTTGGACATAATTCATAGAATTCATAATTCATTTGCACTTGGTGTGAAATGGTTTAAGGTTCTGAGGATAAAGTATTCAAGGCTACATCAATAAAGACTTTTCTCTATATTTTATATATGTAAATCTGCCCGAACCAGTTCATCAAATTAACCCAAATAATATAAAACTTTTTTGTATAATTGTAGGTAAAAAGGACGCTGCTTTAGTATCCCTGTTTCAGTTCTACCCGTGGGGATTTGCAGCCTTTTAGAAATAGTCATGTGGTTCGAATCCAGATGGAGGCAAACCACATTTTCGTTTTTAACATTTGTAAATTAATCAAATGGTCCATCATATTATGTATATCATACTATCAGATTGTTTTCTTCGAATCACATTGCTCTTGTTTTTTGTTCTCACAGCACGGTATCAGCTTACACGTATTGAAGGCAAATAGGGTCCGTGGCCTAGTGGTTAGCGAGTTGTTCATAGGTTCGAGTCCGTCTGTAGACCCTCAAGTATACGAGCGAGTCAAACTTTGTGGCTCCTGCAATCGCGGGTGAGGTTTTTGCGAAATTCCCTTCCGGTTTTCCACCGCAATTAGACAGGGACACTGTGAAGCTGACAATCCGTCGTCATATACGTGACGTAACACTTTAATACGGCGTTTAACACCAAGAAATCAAACAATCGTTCCAAATATATAAATCCATAAACACGTCTCTGAATTAAATATCTTGAAAACTAAACACAACCAGAAAGGCTGTGATTCTAAACAAAGCTGCTGTTATTACAGTGACTCGTGGTCATAGATTCCCTGTCCTATTATATAAGAATGGGGTCTTTATCAAAAATAATGTAGCGTGCAGGTTGACATAAAGTCGATGTCTAACAGACAGCTCCTATTAACAGAAACGACAACATTTGTAAATTACTACCAGATTGGTGGTAATTTACAAGTTGATAAAATCCGACCTGTCTGGCACCTAATATAATTACATTAGTCAGGCAACTTGATTATACGGGAAATAAACGTTTATACTATTCTGAGACCGATAATATACAGTTAAGAGCCGATCCGTAAGTGCTATTCACGGACTGCATTTTAAACATATTTGAAAGTATTATTTAACATTATCTTTGAAATTATGTAAAACAGAATTATCGCTCTTGGGTTAGATCAAAAATGGGACTGTTACCAAATTGTCCAGAATGCGTTGTCCCTATATATTTTAGCTCGTTTAGAGAATATTGTGTGTGTTGTGTTTAATGAACATATATTCAAATCACATTGATTTGTGTTTATTGTAGGGTTTAATACGAAAAGTTGCAGCCACTTTACATCCAGTTCCGACACATTCACATATACTTGTCTGCCGATGCGCTATTAGACATTGTGCAAAATCGCTTATCACATTTGATTCGTTTACGTTTATGCGGCTGTAGAATGTGGATATTCGACAAGCACTTTGCTATCCAGACACTTCAGTCGCCGTAGATTCACAGACCTGGTTTAAACATATTCGTATTCATATATTCTCCTCTACTCTAAAACATGTACACCATCAAAGCCCAACACTTGAATTACTGTCTGTATTAAACACGTTCGCTTACTATGGCCTTACTATATAATTTACATGATAAACTGCCGATTTTTATTGAAAGGGTGACATGGGAACATAGATATCTATCAGCCTAAACATTATCAACAAGTCAGAAAGTTTAGATTTATGTCAAAAGGGGTTGCTGGACGTTAGTCTTAAATTATTGAATCATTTTATAAAACATTATTGGAATGCCAGATTGATCAAATTGGATTTCGTGGATTTGACTGACGTTACTCGATTGCTACTGGTAACTTGGTGGATTACTAGTGTCAGGGAATTCACCCACTAGAACTGATGATTTAATTCTCCGGGCGTGTTTTCTGGAAGAACAATATATACTAGTACTCGTTTCAGGCGTCTTAGTAACATGATATATGGTGGAGTTATAAATGTCGTGTTGAGGATAAATAGCATTAATTTGTTAAGTGGTAGGTTGTTTCTTTAAGTTAAGTTTCACATCCTTTGTTTAAACTCTGATAACACCATGCTGGTTTTGAAAGATAGGGTATAGTAACCTATAGACGTCTCTTCGCGTGTACTATCGGATTGAGCTATAGTAATTCTAGAACAACCGGCACACAGCCAAAACAGGCGATGAAAATCTCAGCCGGTATCGATCTGCCTTAGTACCAAATCAATAGGTGACAGGACTTTCACTGAGAAAACTGGCCACAGCCAAAATATGGATCCGTCAGGTTAGATTAAAAACTTTCAACGTGCCGTAAACAGCTAACGAAAAACAAATTAGATATTGTATGTTGAGTTGGAAACTTTTCCTTATCTTGACTATATCCTTTAATTAGATTTCTTAACATTTTGATGTCTGAGAACGGATACAAATATATATTCTGATGTATTGGCAAGCACTTTCTTGGCAACCAAAGCACGACACTAACATACGAAAACTTTGCGCACAGTTGTACGGTAAGGCAGATATTCCCATACACTGGGCTGTCGAACGAGCCGTAGAGTACCACAAATAAAACTGACCAGAGCCTTGTAGGAAAGGGACGTGTAGTTTCTCTGTAGGGGTCACGGGGTCATTTTTATAATGTTTTACCTCGTTTATAATAATACTAGGCAATGCAAATCGGCTACAATGATGCACAAAAAACGCTTCGGAGACGAAGTCAATCAAAAACGATTAAACAAGCTTTGGGTATAGATATCGCTTGTAGAGGGCACTTTTAATCCGTCAAAATAGACTGCTCCAGTTTTAAGATGATGATCCTAAACTAATGGCCACAGTCACTCGTGCGTCTAGGTTGTCGTTTGAACATCAAAAACCTCTTAAGTATGTAATTAAGGACGATAACTCTAAGCAGGTAAATATGACAAGTCATCTATATCGGCTTGCAAAAGGCAAAATAACTATGACGTGAAGACGATGAAAGCTAATATCCCAGGGGAATTGAAGTTACTTGTTAAAGTGTATATCTTTCTGTATAACTTTCGTTGAGACAACTTTGTTGTGGTTTTAGATTCAGTATGTAACATAATTTAAGCGTCAAGCGACCATTGGTCCGTGGAAAATACTTATATTCTAGATGGTAACGTATGCAAAATGACAGCATATAAAATGTTGATATTCGCTTGACCATTGACTACAGATAAGCTAGGAATTGCAGCTTAACTGTCATGACATTATACAATTTCTGGATACACACTTCTTTTTTTGTGATAGGACACAACGTTTAATACATATGCTCGTATCGTCATCAGGTGTAAATTGACTAAAGAAAACATTGGAGAGTTAGCTATATACCAGTATAAAGTAGTTACATAATGGGATAAAACAGATATAAAGATGAAGAATAAAATAAATGAATAAACTGGTGCGCTAATCTCATACTGAATGTGGTTGAAAAATTTACTGAGGATTCGACAAAGGGAGGAAGCTTCATTTTTTTAAATACGGTTGACACACGGTCTCAAAAAATCGAATTTGTGGTGAAATCCTTCAGCAGCAAGTCAATTATATGGCAGTGATTTAAACTGAAACAGACTGTCCGTGTCAATCTCGCTTCACAACTCCAGTGGTGTTAATCCATCAGGCAGAGAGTTCTGTCACTGTTGTTGTTTGGACGGTATCGATCAGTGTACACCAGCGGTACCCCGAGAAGCACAAACCACGGGGTGGTAACATAGATATTAATATTGTGAAATACAGTCGTTTCCATCTCAATTAAACAGCATACCAATGTATATTTAATGGAATAGGTGTCAAACTTAAAACATTTTCAAAACCGAATAGTTGATGTTAAATTTTCACTGCTATGGTACTATGTTAATTTCAATTCCCTCTCTTCTTTCCTTCCAATTCCTTCCATTTCGTTATACTGTTGATGGCTATACACGTTACGTTACTTTACATTACGTTATATACATTAGATTCAAACACCGTAATTTAGAAATGTTTGAAATTGTATTAATGAATTCCGTGATACCCCAAGCGATCGTTTACGTTCATAAAAGCGTTAACACTAACTCAGAAGGTATCACTTGCTAGCAAAAGAATAGTGGCTGATTACGAAACAACGCTGTGGCTTTACAGTAAAATTGTACAATCTCTTCGCACCTCATCAAGCAGGATTTCTATTCACAAAACGTTTACAAAATAGTACCCCAAACTATATTATAAAATAGCAGTATACATCACTGTATTGACTTTTGTTCCAGAGCCCAGTGTTTTGCCAATACCTCGCTAGTTAATAGTTGTGGTTTGTCATGAAGTAATCATAATGCTAATTGTTAAACGGGACGTCGCTGGACTATCTGACGGCACCACATTCTCACTGCTGAATAAACAATTGTACTATGAATTATATGCTTGCACAGGTAGATCACACAACCTCCTGGGGTTATGTACACATGCTCATCGTATGGAGAACAACTTCAACACTATTCATTCATTCACGTCAAGGGACACTACTCAGTAGTGTCAAGAAAACGATTTCCCTTATTAAAATTTGCTATAAAATACTACCAATTAATATAAAAATAGTGTAGTAAATGGAAGAATTTTAAGGTAAAAGGTAGTAATCCATAATGAATGGAGTACAACAAGCATACTCCTCAGTTCAGACAGAGATTAACATCCACAAAACATTCTTAAACCATTGGTATGCTCAATGACAACAAAGTGCACTGCAATGGGGTTTTTTTACATGGGTTTTGATCAAAATTTGTTTGAATCTTTTGTTTGATGAGCGCTGACACAATTTAGATTACAATATATACAGGCTCCCAAACCGCCTTAAGGCTAGTAGCCTTCTGTCACAGTTTTCAGTCAAAATAAAATTTGGAGAGCTTTTAAACATTGTTTATACACTGGCGTATAGTAGAAATCTATCTCAACATATTACTGGAGATGCATAATAGAGGACACTGCTTTCTGAATAAACTTCCAAAGATGTATGTTTTCTAGTATGTCTACCTGGTGGCCATCTTAACACTAATCCAATAAACTTTCCACAATAAGTCACTTTGTGCTACATAACGTGACATAAATCATAGGAGAAAGACATCTCCTTCATATCTATACCCACATCCTTACATCAGATTTTAATTATTATCTTCCATGTTAATCTTATTTTCTGATTTTATTTGTTTTACAAATGCAACGATGGAAAGGCAAGAGAGTACTGGATACATTAACCTGCAAATCACACTTAATAAATCTTGTTAAGTACAATAGATCTTTATATTGTTTAGAGAATTGTCTTTTACTATACATGACTGATTGTTGACCATTTTATTCATTCCTGGTAATAAACAAAATAAAGTGTCAAAATATAAAGCAAACATGAAGGTCTCTGTTCTAAACTTATACTCTTGATTGTGTTAATATATAAAGTACATCGCCCTATATGTTATGCATAGTAAATTGTATTTTAGATCGTACAGAACTAATAGTAAATTTCAATATAGCATGTGTTGTACTATATTATATCATAACAAGTAAAGTATAGTATATTTTACTATAGGTCATGTGGATATGTCTAGTCAAATGTAGTATATGTAGTATTTGATTTTAAAGTATAGTCTATTTTGCTATGGTAAATGTAGAAATGTGTAGTAAACAAGTGCAAGAATACTTCGCTTCACCGCAACAATACTACACTTTACTACGATAATTTACTATAGTACATTATAGTTCATTTTTATTAGAGTTTTCATGTCCAAATGGATTTTATTTTGTTTCAAAAAGTATGTCGGGTGGAACGGCTGGCTGGGGTATGATAATTATAAATATAAGCGCTGAGGGCACATGTCAGGACTGCTTGTCCACAATATATAGGAAAACTTCTAATAAATTAGACGCTAATGATCTACATTGAAGTCAAAAGGCAACCTAAACGAAATACTCATTTAACGAGAATATTTTTTGTCAATTTCCCAGTGTGGCTTATTCTTTCTTTTGTAATTTGCATTTTTGTTTACAAATTATCGCTTTCCTTAGTTGCTGAATTCTGCTGGAGAATTTTTTATGTATTTTTTTTTTTGGTCACAACGTTTTCCTTAAAACAGCCATAAATAAAAGGTCTTTGTTTGTACTATATTACGCACTTATTTATCCCTATTTAATCTAGTGTGTTACCTTTTGGGATAATACTAACGATTCTCGGTTAACGCCACTATCCTTCACCCAAAAACGTGCTGTGCGTGTAAGAACTCAATCAAATAGTTTAGATCATACAGCACCATTATGTTCGAAATCATATTGCCTAATCTTCTCATTCTCTATAATAACTTTAATAAGATTCATCATATCAATTATTTCATAATCAGGAAGCAATTCATGTTGCCTTTACGCTGTACCTTGTTAGACAAATACTTACTCAACAAGGAATTACTAGACGTTTTTGGTTTGGCTGTAATGGGTATTTTTTCTAAAATATATGTTTCCTCTCATTTATTCCGATCAGCTGGTCCCAGGGAATGGAACAAATTACCAGACCTATTCGAGTTATTGAATTAACATCCCTTTCTAATCAACATCAAAGTAGGTCGGCCCCTTCGAGATCAAAATGTGTCTGTTTTTATTTTATTTGTTAATACGGAAATTCACATTATTAACCTGCATTTAGTGAAACAATTATACAAAAATTCCACATAGAAGTCCTTTAATTTTAAGTTTCAAAATTGTGATTCAGTGCATTGTCAGCGTACAG
>JAVFBX010191758.1:0-13352 GCA_034783855.1 Mopalia kennerleyi
TCATAATTAAGACACTGGTAAACATTTCAGCGCCTTTGCTATTTGGAGTCAGATTAACTATTAATAACAAACGTGCTAACATCCATCAGTTGGATAAAGTTGATAATAGTATCTGCATTATTGACAAAGCTTTATGTCGCAATACCAATGTAAACGTTCACAGATCAGAGTCCTGAATAACTTCTGTACTTTCTCATATGCATTGTTGGCAAACAAGCTCACCCATGACACAAAACAAGTTTCCGATGAAAATAAAGTTATACCGCAAAAATCAAATAGCTTCACCATACCATAGAATTGGTCGAAAAATTTGCCTCCTCGTTCCTCTTTTGTAAAAGCAATGTGAATTCCGTAAAATCCCCAACAGCTGTTTGTATGCATTTATTCGCCATATTTCCCCGTTATGAAAAACATCTGCGCCATTTCATTTTTAGCGATATCATGCGAATTTATAAATGGAAGTGATTCTCCCAATTTTGCCCGACTTATTAAACAAGACGGTTAAAACAATGATCTGTGACATCAGAGGTTTTGTCAGCACGGGGTCCAAGTGTATTGATTTCTGGTAATGGTATATGTTATAATCGAATGGAGGGTCCCTCTCCTCCCCATGTTAACATATAGCGATCTTACCGAGACTACTGACCATGTATCTATTACAGCCTTTCGGCAGTCCCACAGAAAAAAGAGAGAAACCGATAAAATGTACACACCAACCAAACAGTTTATTGCCTCTGTCTGAATCTCATGGTAAGCAGGATCTTTCCATAGCAATGGTTAAAATGCGTAAGACGAGTCATCCACATTACTCCCCTTGATGCAATTCGGGGCACAAACGTGGCAAAAATTTAATTGGAGTATTGCAGAAACAAGACGTTTACACATCAAAGTCGACAACAAACAAGCGTGGCGCTACTGTCTATTAACGCGTCTGTGATAATGTCAGGACTCGTTAAAGCTCCAATCTGATTGGGTGCAGTAAAAAGAGGTCACCCGAAATAAGCTGGTGTATACTTTGAGTTAACTCAGTTTTTTCATGTGAAGGCAAGGTCGGGAAGAAAGAGGGGCTTAATGCGACGATCTTCTTTACCGCCTTGCCTCGGGAAGATGGCTAAGCAGTAGAGAACAATCTTCTTTTCTACCGTTATCCTTAAAATGCGTTTATTCTTGGTTGTGTTTAGAGCAGTGATACCTATAATGGATCAAGTGCGTCTGGAGTTGAAACTGTATAACGTCAGTGTTTAAAATGTTCTTGGTGCTCAACCTATCAATTAAATCGCATGATTTCAAAGACCACCCAGGCACAATTTTGTCTCACGTTAATTTTTGTTATATTATGTGTCCTTGGTCTAAATGCACTAGTCAGAAATTTTGTGCCGTGTATGTTGCTCAATCTGGCGTGTCTTCAAGTTATTTGACGTGTAAAATAAGTATTTTGTCATGTTACCAAGCCCACCGGAAATGTGTTATGGTCTAACAACGGGAAGGTTAAGACCTCCGGTGAGCGTATAATATGCAGAAGACCAGTTTCTCCTGCCCTGCGATTTGCAGGTTCAGAACGATATGTTTCCCTTGTCTTCATCACGTTTCCTGTTTATTTTAATACACACCAAAATAGTTATATGATGTTGTCGGTGTGCTATGTTACTCGATGAAAAGCTAACCTTAATAATAATTTGAGGACACGACATTTGGAACAACATACATGACAAAACATTTCTGATGCGTGCATTTTGACCAATCTCAGGTAAGATAACATAAATTGACGTAAGACAAACATTTTAATGTGAAATAATTTAAAAAATCAGGCGATTTGATTGGCTGGTTAAATACCTGGTCATCTTTAAACACACACGTTATATAGTGTCGACGTATGACACACTTGGTCCACCATAGATATCAAAGTTTTACCCTTCTTCGTCAAATGAAAGTTTAATGAATTTCACTGATCGAGTCTTGAGCAGAGGGATATATAGCACCATAGCAAAGTATGTCGTGGCGTTACCGATCAGTCGATTGATTGATTAATTACTGTTTTACGCCACATTCAGCGGTATATCAGCTACCCTGTGGCGTGAACATATCTATAATTAAGTTATTTATATCCATTTTTAAAGACACTTCCAATCAGTAACACCCTTGGCCGTAAACGTTAAAGAGAGAAACAAAATGAACTAAATAGGCATACAAAATTTTAAATATTTCAATATGTAATATAGTTCAAATTTGGCTCTAAAAATTGTAAATATTGTTTTCAAAATAATTTTGATAAGAGTTATTAACAGTGATTCATAAAAATTAGATTTTATGACACACACCTATCTGTTTAAAGAACAGGATGACAACATCGCCAGCAATGCTGCCAACAAGTCCTTCATATAGGTAACTGTGTAGAGCTGTTGTCAAGTGACAAAGTGCACACAGTCAATCAAGATGTATTTGATGTCGTACTCACAGTCAGAACTTTCACATTTTGCTTCCGATTTTTGACATTTAGAAATAGGATTTTTGCAGGCTGTCTTTGCTTCCCTGTCTCCAGGGATACCCAGATGACTGGCTATCCAGCAGGATAGGACTTGTGTCCCTCTGGCCTCTAGACCTTTGTATTGTTATAATCAGTAGTATTGCTAGCTGCTTGACTTTAAAGCTATGGATAGCCAAAAAGCAAAATAGCGAATCGGGCTGCTGATCACGGCTTTCTAAAGATGGCAATTGTAGATGAGGTCTAGAGCCAGTGAAATATCCTTGGCTTCGGCACAGTAGATGGTTGAGACGTAGGGAAGCAACATGCTGCAAACCAAACTGCTGCAGCTGCCACCCTATCTGGTAACATCTCGAAAGGATTGTTATAGTTTGCATACAGGTAATTGGAGCTTTCATGTATTTAATAACATCTTTAGATGAAGAAAGCTTCTTTACATATGGTAGAAGAACGTGGTTTACATCTATTTTCAGCTCAACAAACCGACTCGAGATATATTGTACAGGAACAATTTCTTATGTTCAAAAAGTTGAATGTTAATGGTATTTCATACCTTTGAGAATAATCTCTTAAACTTGGACTTTAAATCGACCATTGCATTTAAATTTGGAAATGTCTATGGTTTAGTTAAGACTATACTTGAAGACATTTTTAAGTCAAAAAGCCACGAGAATAGATGACAAAATTATGGTGTTTTACTTGATGGCTCAATGTGTAAAACTTGTTAATAAGAAAAACAGACAAAAGAAATTAAATCGGATCCCGTGTTATTGGTTTGAAATACACAAACACAGTGATTTTAAAAGCACTTTTAACTTGGCAATGGCATGATATATCATTTGCTGCTTTCTACACAACCATAATTGGCTATGATTCAAATTTTATCACTGTGCTGTTACTTATTATAAACAAAAATCTTCTTCCACAAATGAAAGAATTGGAGAAAATGGGCAAATAGCGTTGACTAAGACGGTTTAGTTCAAAATATGCGCCCCACATCGACAAGTAGGCTTGACAAATTTCACTATTTTAGCAGCATTATGACTAACTATTATAAATGCGAGTTAATGGGGACTGCAAATAAGGTATAAGAGATTAATAATATAAATGACAGGGGGAATGGCGGAAAGGCTTAGGAAATGGAAAAAACTAAATTGGATAATAATTACCGAAAACATTTAGAATTTGACATCAAGCAATTAAAGTTATTTGTTTGGAAGCTTTAAGACTGATATAATATTCACTCTTTATTTGTCACAGTAATTGGCATTTTTCATAATAGAATGTGTGGCTCTGTGTTGTTTTCTCGATTTTCATAATCTGCAAACAAATTTCCCAGAATTAAAGAGTGACGAATCGACCAAATTAGTTACCGATGCTTAGCGAGAGCTATCGATTCAAATCTAACCGACGCCAAGCAGACTATTCTGTCAACCGACTTTAGTGTGGGCAGCACAATTAGCCAGAGGGCTAGTCTCCCAAGTGGCCCTATCTCTTATAACATGAGCGAGGGATACAATGCCGTCTACACTACTGAATACGGCGTTTCACACTTCTAGTTAATGGACTTCTCATATAACATGGGTCATTTTCTACGCTTTGTTCCGTTGTTGGTGTAATCTCGCTGCAGGGTGACCATTTCCTGATCAACTCTCTCGACTTGGAGTTATGCCCTGGTGAGACTGAACTTGCACAGCATTTGGAATATATTCCTATTGTCTTTCCATTCGTCTCCACCGTCGACACAAGAAAAGAGGAGAACAAATGAAGATTGGATACGGCCCTTGCTGTGGGGATCGAGAAATCATTTCTCAGTTGGAACTCTTTTGTACGTATGTAATAGAAAAGTTTTGTTTTTTTTGAATTTGGTGGATGACATTAACTCATCAGCCTAAGTATCGGATACTCATAAACTTTAATTCATTGTCTTTCCTTCATTTTAGAAAAAAATACCATAATCCCAAAGATTTCATTTGCACCACATCTTGCCATGGGTACTTTTCACATTCTGAATTAAAACCATGTACTTATTTTCCAAACTGGACATTTATAATACGACAGTAAAAACTCAACTGATTCAATTCATGATTCACAGTATTATATATCCTTTTCAACTTAACATTTAAGTTAACAATATTATCATGAGTATTCATTGGCATATATCCCAGATACATTGCACTTCAACCAATATCACGCTTGTCAATGCATTAAAAATTATTTATAAAACTATTTCAACTCTTTATAGCATCTGTAACTTTTTGGCGCACAGACTAAATTTACCATTAACATTATTGTCGGATAGCACGTTTTTAGATTGAACAGATTCTAGTTTAGGGATTTCCTAGTTTGAAATAATTATACTAGAATATCAAAACTTATTTTTTTTAGCATGAACATACTTTAAATCAGAAATGCGAAAAATATCAATTGTAAAAAAAAAAGTCTAAGTAGAAATTTCAACAGAACAGAGTACCTAAGAGTTCCTATTGCAGCACAATTTGACCAACAACGTTTTAATAAGTGATCGCATTCTTTGACTTGAGAACATGTAAATAAATGGATTGACGGCTGAATTGGCATAGGTGAGAAGACTTACTGCCAGATACACATCCATATTTACACAATCTTTGCATGTTTGGTAAACCGGCCAGAGAACACAAAATGGTCCCCAGCAGACAACAAAAACTATGACAACTATAAGAGAGGTTATCATACAATGTCGATTCTGCCAACTTATATGGGCATGTGCATATCCTGTTATATTTAATCCAAGAGATTTAGGTCTTTGCTTAACATGGCGTGTTTTTTCGGACCGATCAGTCCCCTTTGAACTAGAGCTACTATTTTCTGTTTTTCCTGATTGTTTCTCGGCATTATTAGTAGCTGCTGTCACATCGTTTTGATCTCCGGGACAACAGTCACGTGAGACCGAATAGACACATGGTCTTTCAACATCCCCAAATACACCAGATCGAAATCTTTGACGAACGTGTAACACAAGTTTAGTATACACTATAACAGTTACAATCAGAGGTATACATAGCAAAAATACAGCATGCACCAGAGAGAAATAACCGTAGTCATTTAATCTACACAGTCCGTTTTGTATGAAAGATCCCTGTTGAAAAAACAAAGTTACAAATCCAGGTATCCACACAGCTACCCCGGATATCCACAGGACAATGCACTGGAGAACAACTCGTCTTACTCTAAAGTTACTTCTGTATGACAATGGCGAGGAAACACATTTGCATCGATCAAATCCCATCGCTGTCATCAGAAAAACAGAAACAGTTCCGAGTCCATAGTCTAAAATTTTAAACACAACACAAGTTATATCTCCAAATAACCATGATTGTGTTAGCTGTAGTATCGTCAGCGGGGCAAACATAATTCCGATCGCTAAATCTGTAAAAGCCAAGGAAATAACATATATTTTAAAACCATTTAATGCTACGCATTTCTTCCCTATGTTTAAAGCAGCAATGACCAGTAAATTAGCTGGGGCCGTCACAATAGCCAACAAGGCAAAATACATCACAAGATAACCAGTCCATATATCACCTTTTTTAGATAGTGTTTCACAGTCATGTGAGGTTAAGTTAAAACACTTCCTGGTTGAATTGATGTTTAAGTTCAACGTACTCTGTTCCATTTTTAGATTACAAAAGTCACTGGTTGTAAACTAGTGTAGCGTGATGTACAAAGTGCCTAATCAAAGAAAACACATTGCTACGAGGTGAAAGTTTTTAATCATTGACACATAGCTGCGGTCCGAAAATAATATATCTGGCGGATTCCAGTTATAAGTATAAGCCCCTTGTCTTTACAACTGTTCTAGATGTGAATCGGTTAAAAGCCATCACAATGTATACAATCCATTTTATCAAACCCTTGTCAAGTCGAAAGTGGAAATCTCGTTTAGACACATATTATCAGAAAGCTCAACGAATACATCTAGTATTGACATAACGTGACAATAGGCTGTTTGAAATTATTGGACACTTTCGACCTTTATGATGGGTGGGCCATTTTCCTAGTTAAATACTCCCGGGAAGCTGCAACAGAATATACATCCTTATCCCTTAAATCGGCTTTACTCGAGCTAGCAATGTGCAGCGAAGACGACGATTGTAAATGGGATGGACTTCTTCTCTCTGGAATAGGGACAATCAGGATCAGTAAGAACGGATCGACGGTGTGTCTAGAGTCTCCTCGCTTATAACAGATACTCTGTCATTTACGATTAACTCCGAATAAGGCACATATAAATATCACGATCTGCATTATCAGAATGAAATTTTCATTTGAGCTCATAATCCAAGATTTTTGTTCTGCGTCAAGTACATTCTGCGTATTCCTGGACACAGTCTATATTTGAGAAATGCATATTTAAGAGATGGGCAAGGTTCCTTTCTCTCTGATATTTGTAGTACACTGCATTGAAGTAAATAAAACTATTAACAACAAAGGCAAAATATTTGTCCGGGTTAATAAATAATTGAACATTAAGATATAGTCAATCAATTAACTTAAATAAGAAAATAAAACAAAATTTCCTATACCGGTAATTGATAATGGGACATACAAACTTTGCTTGTATGAACAAATATTGGGAGAAAAACAATATGGTGTTAAACCTATAAACAAACACTTATTTCGCTACATTCGTAAATGCTGTACACCATCTGCTATTTGACGTCATATTACATATTAATCACAAACATGCTACCAACTATCCGTTCGATAAATTTGACAATACAACACACACAGTTTACCTTTACACAGCTAAAAGGTGTATTACAATACGCAAGAACCATAACTTATTTATTAACATCAAGTAGATACCAATCGTCTCATAGGTTACATATTAAGGGGCTGTTGCCCTCGTCCGCTCAGAACAAAGGGACATCGTGAAGTCATCTGTGTGTGATGTCTTTGTAATGTTCCGTGAGTGTACTGTATTTGTCCCGTCTTGTCTTTGTTCCAAGTGGAGTAGAGGATGGTTTCATTAAGATGGTACGCCATGATGTGAGCGAATAAAACTAATTACGCCGTTAAACTCAATAAAACAAGCAAACCTTTTAACTGACGCAACATCCATGTATTTACAAGGATACATATTATCTCACTTACAAATTAATCATTATCACATATGATAACACAGGGGGATGTTGTGATTTAAACTTGAAATATTTATTAAAAAACGCATGTACTAAAAAAACAGTTTGTATCGACCTTGTGGATTTGATCTGTAAATGGACTTAGACTTCACAGCTTCGTAACAAAATATCTGCTTAAATATTAAACTATCGAAGAACTTTAAAGTGTAAGAAGTAAGATCAGAAAAGTAGATGCTATTACAGAAAGAACAAATATACCCTTTAGATTAAGAATGTCTTCGTAAGTTCCTGATATTCTTTGTTAGATAGTGATTTTACTTAAGCGGGCACTGTATCGATATTACTGTATTGCCAGACAAACAAATACAGTTTTCTTATTTACACACTTTTAACCCGATTGCACGAGCGCACAGACTCTTTCTGCTTAGTTTCATTTGATGGAGTTACAACCAATGTTGTGATGATAGACATGACATAAAAATGTTTTAGAACCGAATGTCAAGAATGAAAATACGTTTGACTATTGCGAATATTTAATGTTACCTACTTGAAGAGTCTTGCGTTACGAACAAGTAAGCATTCACTAAAAACCATAGGACTGTGCATTGCCAGAGAATTTTATTATTATTATTATTATGTAGAATTGTTTAACCATTGTTACGCTTGAAAGTTATGCAGATATACTGACTATTAGTAGTTGGTTTGCCAATGCAAATGGTAATATAAAAATCCCCCGAAACACAAGCTTTAAGTAAATGCGTATTTATATAGTATAATATACATAGCCATTGCTGGAATATGCATTCATAATGTAGAGAAAAACCATTTTGCTTGTCTCCGCCAGGATGTGAACTCAGGGATCTGGCTAACAGGGACAGCCCTGGATTATAAATAAATGTTTTGTGGCATTGTCCGTCAAAGATTAATATCAAGGACCAAAGCCCCGAAAGCTTTACGACTTACATTTAAGAAATCAATGTTACCATAAACCTTTTCGCCGGTTGTCCAAATTGCAATGCCCTCTTAATTCGTCCAATTCAACTCTTGCCAAAAAAATACGTATAAAACTATTCCAACGCATAAACGCACTCGTAACTTTTCGGCTCAAAGACTACATTTATCATTGTTAGGGAACACTTTTTGTTAAGCCAGGAATGCGTACCATCTTAATTTGAATTCAGACCTTTCCTTGTTGCAACAGATTCTATATAATAACATGGTTTTTAGCTTGAACATATTCTGGTTCAAAAGTTGTGTTCCTCAACAGTGAACATCGCCCTTTTCACAACATTGAAGTACGGTTGGGTGCGAAATGGACAATCTTTCGTCATATAGGTGAAATACTCTTGGGAACGAAGTGAAAGCTCTATCAAATAAACAGAAGAGCTGGGCTTTCAGTTTCCTGAATTCAATATAATGGTAATATATACCGTCCGAAACATTTCACCCCTGTTATTCTTTTTTTCTTTGTATACGAGTCGGTAAGAAGTATAGTGTTGACTAAACTGGAACAAAATATTATCCATAGCGTAAAAATATCTGATACATTGGTCTCTATCAAATATCCATTTTTTCGCACATATTAATAGATGACTACTACAATACTGACGAGTTTAAAATAGGGCCATGCACGGAGAAGCTTCGTTTTACATTTTGTTGTTTCTCAAAGTATTCAGATCGGAGAAATATATCCTTATATTCCTGGACATTTCATCCAGCAGCTCCCTGACTAACTCACCAGTCAAGTTATCATACATGTGTCAGACTCGAACACATTGATTTATTGTCCTTCCGTCATTTTAGAAATAAATTACCATATTTCCAAATACTTCATTTAAACCACATCATCCCATGATGTCTTCCCATATCTAAACTGTAGATGTAAATCAATGGATTGATAGCTGAATTGGCATAGACGAGATGACTAGAGACCAGATACACATTCATATCAAAGCAGTTTGCGCATGTCTGGTAAACTGGCCAAAGAACAGAAAATGGCCCCCAGCAGACTACAAAACACACGACAACTCATACACGGTCTATTCTGTGAACTTATATGGGCATGTGCGAATCTAGTTGGTTTTAATCCAAAGGGTTTTACTCTTAGTTTAACATGGTGGGTTTTCTCTGACTGATGGATCAGATTTAAACTCGAGCTAATATTTTCTGTTTTTCCTGAATATGTCTTGTGGTTGTTAGTAGCTGCTGACAAATCGGTTTGATAACCGGGACAATAGTCACGCGAGACACAAGAGACTTGCAATTTTAGTTTGCCAAAGGTTTGTTCAAAGAGAGTGAATACAGCGTGATAGGTGTGGACCGATCCAACATTAATACAGTATTGACAAGGGGCGGATTGTAAAGACAAGAATCCAGCTCTTCTCAACGCAGCAACTTGTTTTCTTTGATACTGGAAGGTAACAACTTGAACACATTTTTTGTACATTTGAACACCGGGCTGCACTTGTGAACAACCAGAGATTTTTGTAACATGAAACTGGGAAGTGCTTTAACTTGAAACGCCTATAGATTTATTCTCTCTGTTTAAAGCAACAATGGCCAGTAAATTCGCTGGGGCGGTCAGGATCACCAAGAAGATCAAACAAATCAGGGAATAGTTGGTCAATCCTTCAATCTGATTCAATCTTTTTTCATCGTCACATATTGTTGTATTATAGAAATCAGTGTTATTTAAGTTTCATCCCGGCGACCACTGTTCCATGTCTATGTTATGTACACAACTACATCCTAATGGTTAGATGGGTTAGAACAGTATGCGTAGATGAGATCAGAAATCTGGAAACCTTTCATATGCAAAGTACATTCCGAAAACACCATAAACACTAACCACAGTGCTACCAGCGAAAAACTCCCGTTTGTCAACCTGCTTTCACTTTGTTAATCCACCTTTAAAAACAGAAAACCGACCACTTTGACATACACTATAGGGGGATACAAAATATTTTGATCCCGTCAATGACTGTCCATTGTACTGTAATGAACAGTCTCTGGAAGTATAGATGATATTGCAAAGCACATTCCATGATTCTCCAGTAAGTTTGAATAAACATACATTTGATAACGGATAACATTTGATATTTGATATTTGAAATAGGCAACCTTGTATAATAGACGCCTTATCGGAAAACTCTCTTCGTCACATAGATGGAATACAATGAACTAGAAACTAGTATATAAATCAGACAAACTTGTTATAAGCACACGAACACCACAGTACAATAGCCAATGCGACGGTTGTAAATAAAGTGGGTATAACTAAGTTTCTCTGTATCACTTGTGGGTTCACTGTTTGTATAGTCAAGATTATATAATCAATACAGTTTACACACAAATTTTTTTTAATAGGTTCAAACCCTATGTTATTTGTCTTGATTTAAAATTTGACTGAGAAATATAGATGTATGAAGCTATGTTGACTTTCTTTGCATCGATCGTGGTCGTCTGCGAAGATAAACTTATTATAAAAGCGCTCTTGACAAACTTTATGCATTCGCTCCTATTTGTTTCCGAAAAGGTTTTATTCAGGAACGTGATAAGTAAAGGTCTAGCAGCAGGTGTATTACAGTAACATGGGCACCATGGATACAAACATTGACGAACTAATGTTGTTTGATTGATGTTTAAAGCAAGCACCTCTCAGCAATGAAATGTATATAGGTAAAACGGGCATCATTTCTTGTGATGAATTATGCCCGCCAATTTTCTAATCGCTGTATATCCATTTCATAATTGGATTTTAATCATTGGGTATTGCTTAACCTACACTCAAATTCATCCATGCGTTCATGTGTGGCTACTTTACAGAAGAGTTCCACAAATATTGACCAAACAAATATCTTTCTTGTCACACTAGGGGGCCTACGTCACGAGATGTATAGAATTGAGTGTTTATAGTAGCGTTTATCTTTGACAGTTCACACATGTAGTAACTCACTTTATACTGAGCGACAGTTGGCAAATGATTATTATGGAGTAGCCGTTCTAGCCAGAGTTTTAAACTGTTCAAAGTTTCAAATTAAACCGTAACACACAAGTCCTGTGACGTCATGAACAGGGTTCGCCACGCTCAAAAGGCCAGCTACCAGTGGTCGTACGTAGATATACATTTTTAACCCTCAGGTGATTTGCTTAGGTGAAGAAACGATCAGTCGATACAATATTTAAGCATGTTTAATGGTTACCTTTCAAGGGATATAGGATTTACTGTAGCCAGGAGCATTCACATGACGGCGAACCAGCCCATTGGGTACAGGGAACCATCTTCGACACGACTGGCAACAAGCAAATTCAAGTCAGTACAAATACAGGACGTAATACAAGGACATCACAAACAGATCGGCTTCATGTTGCCCTTTAGCACTAAAAGCTCCTTCCGAACCCAACGCGAACCTGAACTAAGCCAGTTGGCCTACACTGAACTGAAAAGGTTGGATTCTTTCCAGCTGCAAAACAGTTAAGATGAGCACACTGCCGCCATGATGTGACGGGTCATAAATACAAAACAAAAACGGAACATGGCCATTTTAAAGAAATAGTACGAAAAATAGTACGACCTTGTACAGCAACTAAGTCGGTATGTTGCCATTTACCAGCCTTAACAGCGCCGCTACATATTATTTTGAACTGGACCAGTTCCTTGTGTAGGAACAGTGCCTTCACCTGGCATTTTAAGAGCTCGGATTAGGCCGATATACGTTGGTAGGAACGGGATAAATTCTTTGTATGCCTACTGACTAAAAACATCGCCATTTTGGAGCCATTTATTAGCCTGTACTGAACACTGTTCAAGTCATTTAATAAAAGTCCATTTTGTGTCACTTCTGAATTTAAACCATCGCAATTAAGTACTTGTAAATCTCTAAAGAATTATAGTCTCTTTGAATTGGACATCCCGTCATTCGGGCGATGAACAAATGTCATCTTTTATAAATGTAGTTCTTTTTAAACAGAAACAAGAGCCATTCTTTTAATTTTATGAGCACATGGATCAAAACAATCGCATGAAGGCATGTAACTGAGAGGTCATTGGAAACTAGCTGTTGTGGAATCGGGTTAACTCTTGGTTTTTCGTCTATGACGGCAAGGCAGGGAAGGAAGAGTGGCTTGATGTGACGATCTTTTTTTCCGCCTTTGTAGCCTCTGCATATATCGAAACATTGACTTGATCCAGTCAGCTGTCCTGAGATCGTGGCTTAGTGGTTAGCCTATCTGTTCCTTTTTCTATTTCGATGTACCGTTTGCGACTTCGAATCCATCTGTCAAACATCATATGAGTGAGCCACTCGGTGTGGCTCTAGAGATCGCGGTGTTGGATTTTATGGGTATTGCTCAAGGTTTTGCATCTTGTTTAAGCAAGATAAACCGTATAAATGGACACTCCGTCGTCATATAAGGGAAATAAGCTTGAGTAGGCCTACATGGGAAATCCGGGGAACTATTTGTAGGCCGTAGCCTATCAATGATCTATGTGAAAAGTATAGCACCGAAGCTTGAACTGAGTTAACCGCTAAATTCGTTCTGTAGTTTTGTTACAGAGGTGCACCAAGTGTTTTCAGCAGAAATCCACTAAAGAATTGGAATAGAAGGAAAGGACGTCGAGGTACTGTGAAAATGCAAATGATAAATATAGAAAGTCGACGGCCTTTTACAGATTTGTTTGTTTGTTTGATTGGGGTTTAACGTCGTACTCAAGGGTATTTCACTTATATGACGACGAATTGTCCACT
>JAVFBX010191769.1:0-13349 GCA_034783855.1 Mopalia kennerleyi
CTTAGTTCAGGTAATAGTCTGTTAGCTTAGATGAAAGTTTTTTGAATATGCAATCTGCTTTATTCAGCTGTCCGACAAGCTGTGCTTTATTGGATCACCAAAGTGTACTCACCAGGGAGGCTTTATCTTCCCAGTCCTCTTCTTAAATTATGGTTCTATTGGATTATATTGATATCATCACCACATTTGACAGTAGCTAGAGCTTGGGTGTAATCAGATTATGCCACTTTAGGGAAGTCTTTAATTAACATTTGAAGACATTTATAAATAAATTTAACAACATTTCTTTGATTTTTAAAAATGCAATTGTATAATATCTATGAAGCGCATGTAATGCAAATATTAAATGTAAGCTGGGATGAAACATAAAACGTAAGACTTTATGGATTTTCAATTCAGAAGTAGAAAATCCATAAAGTCTTACATATTATGTTATTATATTAAACCAAACATGGATTTGAACAGTCTTATTTTCTGTAAATTGCTGCACATTATATCAGTTATATAATTAGTCACCTTGATTTGTTTTAAATGTACCATGTGCTAATATTACTTTTTTTAAAACACTGTGCTATGCTGTTTGCATTGAGAGAATGCTTGTCAGAAATTTGACCATCTTGACAATTTGTCTCAGCTTCAACAGTCCAATGGGTGGTCTGTTTGCTTGTCCCCAGGGGAAAGTTTTTTTAGTTTGTTCAGCCTTCTGACTAGCTGTGTTTTATTGGATCACTATGGGGAACTCACCAGGGAGCCTTTTTATTACCAATCTTCTTCCTAAATTATGGTTCTGTTGGATTATTTTGTTTTTCTTGTCACATTTACAGTAGCTAGAGCTTGGGTAATCAGATTTTGGCACTTTATGGGAATAAGTCTTTAATGAACATCTTAATTAAACAGGAAATGTGTTTGAATATAGTTATAGATGTGATTGTATTATTTCTATCTGTTTGGTAGATCTATATAGCAACTTTTATAGTGATTTTTGTTTAATAGGAACTTTAAAGGGATTATTAATATATTTCTAATAATTTATATTTTTGATATAGTTATGTTATACTGTCATTTCGTCACAATTTGGTAGACAACTATAGCAACTATTCAATTTCTGTATTTATAGACTTTTGTTGTAAAACAGTAAATCATGAGATTGAATTTTTCAGAGTTTGTCCCAGTTGTATTATTCAAATTTGTATGTGTGATGTATTTTCATACTGCAAATAAAAAATTTCTGTTAGTTCTTGTACATGTACTGTCTATACATCTGATCAGTTGCACTGATCTAATATGTGATGTGTATTGTTACATTTAACAGAAAACTTACGCAATATGTTAAATTTTTTTTTATGAATTTTTACTATTTCTTTGAGCTAAGTTTGTCAGACTTCATATGATAGTCTTAACCACTTTTCTCAGCTTCCATAGTCCAATGGGTGGTCTGTTAGCTTGTCCCCAGGTGAAAGTGTTCTTTAGTTTGCTGACTCTGCTTTATTGAATCACTATAGTGAACTCCCCAAGGATCCTTTTGACTTCCTATCCTTTTCCCTAAATGATGGTTCTGTTGGTTTATATTGTTTTCATTGTCACATTTGACCGTAGCTAGAGCTTGGGTGTAATCAGATTTTGCCACTTTATGGGAATAAATCCTTAATGAAAAAGTCGATTGAATAAAATAATTTAAATAAGTGTACATGCAAAGGTGTGAAGCATGATAGGTGAAAAAAAATCTAATTTGTTTAAATTGAATAAACAAGCTAATTAGTTTATTCACATTTGTGAATGGTTATAATTTGCTTAAAAGTTGGTTTTCTTCTAATTTTGGAGAATTATTGTTATCTGATTGTTGTCTATTATCTGATAGTTGCTGTACTTTAGTTTATATAACATGTATCTTACTTATGATGTGTATTATTTGAGCTGGTGAGTAAATTTAACTGGATCATTTAAAATATTATTAATGTTTATTATTTTATTGTATTACCCTGGTTGTGTAGAGCATTTTTATCTTACTCCCTTTCACATGACAAGGTCTGCTAATATGTATAAAGCTTCATTCTAGCTTCTTACAATAAACATCTACAATTTGATAATTGTACTAGTTTGTGGTGCACAAAATTCTTCAAGATGATTTCTGTATTTTATAAACTCATTTCAGTTCACATCTTTTTGACAAACTCTACATGACAACTGTTACTACCTGCTAAAATGTCTCTTGTCTACATCTCAAATAACACAAAATCTCATCCTCAAGGCAGAAGATGTATATATACATAATCACTCCGAACAGGTTAAATATTTGTGCTATATGTACCTCAAACAACAGCCTATTCAATCACTCTTACAGGTACATGTAATTTGTACATTTTTTTTCACAGCCCAAGATAATCTGTAGTTTCAGGCCGGGCACCTGCTGATCACATCATCACATGTTGTTAGTCAAACAGAACCCTGGGGGAGAGAGCTTCCTGATTGCCCTGAGAATCTCGACCACTGGTCCCACCCTCCCCTGTTCCACATGCAATCCTTTTTTTCCCTTCAAATTAAGCATACAGTATAATGTATCACTGATAGATTGCTTTTATTACAGCATATTTTTGTTACTATACAATTAAATATATTATATTTCTGTTAATCAAATTTTAGGATTTAATGTTCAGCTTCAACTGCAAAGAGTTAGAGCAAGTACTTACAAAATTAAATATAGTTTTAATCTGTTTCAAACAGATTCTTGAAACATTTTTTACAATATTTGTGTATGTATATGTTGTGAATAGAGTAACTTTGTAACAAATCTACGATAAACTGAACACTTGAAATTAGCCTCCTACATGTATTAAGACATAGGATGGGATTGCGTTATGTGAATTATGGAAAATAATATGGCCGCCATTGCATAATTTTGCAGTATTCACGCCTGTATGTTGTGAACATTATAACTCTGTAACAAATTCACAAATTAGCTTGAAATATAGTCTCCTGTTATAAAGACAAAGGATAGAATTGCATTTCACCAAATTCTTTGAAAAAACAAAAGGGTAGTGCCTTGCATTATTTTACAATATTCATTTAAATGTTTTTTTTTTAAATCATAGCTTAAGAAGAAACTAACTGCTTACTTTGAAATTAGCTTTCTTTTGTTAAGATGAAGGATAGGATTGCATTTCATCAATTTATGCAGAATAATTTAACAGCCTTTGCATAAATTAACAAAATCAACACCATTACATAATTGGGTCATTTTAATGTCCATGTTCTGAACTCAAGACTTGAGAACAAATTCCTGAACTTATTTCAAAATGTTATGAAACAGATGGAATCGTTTTTCACCCAAATCTGTTAACTAATAGGAGTAGGACTGTCTCAAATTCAGATATTAACTTCAAACAGTGCTTTTTCTGTTAATACCCTAGATGTGAATGTATTTCACCAAGTTTCCACCCAAAATACATGTATGCCTGACATTGCAAATTGCACCAATATAGTGATAAATGCAATAACCTTTAGCCTTTGAAGGAAAAAAAACTGTTCTTTAACTTAGTTAAGTAGGAAATGGTGATTTGACAGGGATTATGAGCGTATTTTCCAAAATAAGTCTTTAGAGATGGACCAGCTACATGTACATTTAGCTACTCAGCTTGTTTAAATGTTTAGCTTAGAAAGTTTCTGAACAGTTTGATTTACTGTAAGTTCCTGTACTTTACATTATATGAGTCACTCTGATATCGTTCTTTCTTCCTATTTTTATATGTGAGTAACAATGTTTATTGATGCATTTCACATGCTTCATCTGCAATATGACAATTTCATTACATCATAGCGTTATATGTAGAGAAAGTTTGCTACTTTGCAATAGTTGTTAAGCAAAGAAAGTTTCAGAACAGTTTTATTTCAAGTAAGTTACTATAATTTACATATATTGTCTTTGTCATACTTTGTGACTGTCTTGACCACTTGTCTCAGTTTCTACAGTTCTATGGGTGGTCTGTTTGCTTGTCCCCAGGGGAAAGTTTTTAGTTTGTTCAGCCTTCTGGCTAGCTGTGTTTGATTGGATCACTGTGGGGAACTCCCCAAGGAGCCTTTTTATTCCTAATCCTCTTCCTAAGTTGTGGTTCTATTGGATTAAATTGTTTGCATTGCCACATTGACAGTAGCTAGAGCTTATGAGTTGCAGGGATTTGAATCTTTCTGGGAATAAATTTTTAATGATCATCTTTGAAGGGATTTTGAATATAGTTATACATATGAGTGCCTTATTTCTATGCAATGTGGTAGATATATAGTACATGTAACTATTACATTTCTGTGATTTATAAGAGTTTTGTTGTAAAACAATAAATCATGAGTCTGAGTTTTTGAGAGTTTGTCTCAGTCAGGTTATTCAAATTTATGTGGGATGTTTTTGCATATTGCAAAAAAAGATTTTCTGTTTGTTACTGTAATTCACAATATATCAGTTGCAATAATCTAGTAAGTGATGTGTAATATTGGACATTTCACAGACAACATATACTACAATTTTTATTGGAAGTAATGCTATTTCTGTAATTTAAAGTTGTCAGACATTATGATGTTTTTACCACTTGTCTCAGCTTTCATAGTGCAATGGGTGGTGTGTTAGCTTGTCCCCAAGGGAAAACTGTTTTAGTTGCCCAGCCTTCAGCTGTTCTTTATTCGACCACTAAGGGGAAACTGGCCAAGGTCCCTTTTTATTTCCAATCCTCTTCCTAAATTATGGGTCTACTGGCTTATATTGTATTCATTGTCACATTTGACAGTAGCTAGAGCTTGGAGCAGCAGATTGTGGTATTTTATGGGAATAAGTGTTTCATGAACATATTCATTAACTATAAAATTTAAAAAAGATAGAATTAAATTATCAGTGCTAGTAGTTTCATATTTGTCTAAAGTTTATATACAATTTAATTATAAAAGTTTGTTCAATTAGTAAGCAGCATAATCGGCCTTGCCCACACTCCCAACACCATTGTCCTACCTTTTCACATTTTGGGGTGCGAATTCAATTTGATAACCATCATAGAAGTGGAACACCCTTGGGCAAGGCGTTAAACACTAATAAATCTTCAAGGCTAGGCAGATCAGGCCATGTGAAAAAACTGAATGAGTATGAATGAAAAATGATCATATTTCTGTCATTAAATTTTATATAAAATTTCAAATAGCCGGTAATTTAAATCCTTACCTTGTAAAACATAGGTAGTTTTTAGTCTGTTTCACCGTCAAGTGTTTAAAATATGTATTATACTTCATTATGGTGTGAGCTTACTTATCCTACTTAATAATCAATGTACTGTTAACAAGATCCAGTCCGTCTGTCGACCATCAGGTATATGAGTCACATGATGTGCCTCCAACCATCACGGGGGTGTTTTTTACAAGGTTTCATTGTTTTCCACCGTAATTTGGCAAGGAACAGCATGAAGTGGAAAATTTGTCATCATATAAGTGAAATATCCTTAAGGTTGGTCGGCCCCTTCGAGGTCAAAATTTGTCTGTTTTTTATTTCATTTGTTAATACGAAAATTCACATTATTAGCCTGAATTTAGTGAAACAATATACTAGAATCCGGGCAGAAACCATCCGGCTGTACACTGACAATGCACTGAATCACAATTTTCAAACTTAAAATAAAAGGACTTCTTATAGGAATTTCTGTATAATTGTTTCCCTAAATGCAACAATTTTCGTATTAACAACATTTTCGTCCTTGATTTTTTTTAATTTAATTTAATTTTTCTGAAATTTGTTTTTTTGCATTTTTATAAGACTTTCCAAGGTCGGATAAACAAAAAAGTCCACGATGATTGATATAATCAGAATGAAAAAAAAATTAGGCACCGTCTTGTAGTTCAAGGACTATTCTACTAGGACATCTTGCCTATTGAGTCGCATCGTTATTGCACTTCGAGAAATAAACCTTAAAACATGCAGTCTATTTCTTTCAGTTGACAGTTACTCAATATGCAATATTTGTAGAAATAATAATTGGATTTTCACAACATTGATATACATGTAATCCGGAGTATTTAAGCTTTTCACAAATATGTACATATTTATGGTTGAGATTACTACTCTTCAGTATAATAGACTTTACACATCACGTGTCCTGAAACTCGAGCAAGAGTTCCAGCAAGACCGTAAATATTTATATGTGCAACGCTCTTAATTATTTAATTGACTAAATTGTTCCAAACAGGTTTTAAACGATTTTCTTTATAAATGTTCACCCTCTATCTAGAGCAGTTTGTTTAAAGAATAGCAACTGTGTCTTTAGTTAGCGCTGGAAAAAAAATTAACTTTCCAACATTATGGAAACACTTCACATCTTGGTTGTGCTAGTGTCAATTATTATTGGAATACACCGCCGTTATATAAGTGAAATACCCTTTGGCACGGCCTAAAACACCAATCAATTGATAAATTTTCAATTTACACTTGATAACTGCTTGTCGTGCGGCCGAATACAGACTCAGCTCACAACTGCTTTACAAGTGCGCGATAAGAATGATAATTAAAACATCAATGTAAATATTTTCAATAACTCTGTAACTTCAGACCCTTGCGTCAGTTGCCAGAGCAAAGTAAAATAGTTCTTTGAGGGTTCTTTGAGGGTTCTTTGGAACAAGAATGGTTCTGTATGGAATCATAACGACAAAAAACGGTTCTTCGATATAATAAGAAAGGGAGAAATACTTGGAACACTTTAAGGGTTTCGTACAGAACCATAACGGGTTCCACCATTTCTTCTGTCTAAGGCTATTTTAAAGCAGGTCATTAAAGAAAAAAATAAGTATTAATCGGGAGATGGCATCATGTATCTGTGTGCTCTATTTTTTTTAGGCCTTTTAAATAGCAATCAACTGAAACAAATGTTTCTGTCCTCACCGGTTACTTAACTGGCGTAAGACCACTATTATCAACTTTCGTTTTGTCACCATCGAATATAGTTTTTTTCATAAATATGGTGTGTTATCTTGATTTATATGTTGTGCTGCTGGACATTTGTTTTTGGTGGAGTATTTGGTATTGATGTGAAGTAATTGAGTGGAGGTTTCTGGTCAGTGTAACATTATAGCCTAAATAGGTCAAATGTGGCGTAGCACCATTTGATGAATGGGAAGATTTGACTGCTGTTTACATTCTGAGGCACCTTAACAACCCATATCACACTGCATCAAAGCTAGCTTTAAATTTCAACAGTCATCACCTATCAAGATTTTTATAGGGAACTCCAAAAGAACCGATTAAGGTATGTGCCAGGTGTTTTTGCCCGTCGAAAGTTTGGGAGCGAGCTTTGGAGCCAAACGTTAACATTACGGCTTACGGCAAATTAAGAGTGGTCTTGCGCCAACTGCAAATTTAGTGCAGCTGTTTAGTGAGTGTGTAACATTTTACAGGATAGTTCTCCAACATCGTCATTGGAATTATTTGAAGTAAAAACAATCGCTTGGCATGGGTTTTTTGATTGGTAACACAATCCACACGGATAACGTTTATGCAAACAATTGATTCTGTTTGCCGAGTTCCATGTGTCGTTTGTTGAATCGTGTAAAGCATAGATTTCTCGCAGGTTGAGCATATGTGAAATGGGCTACGGAGTTATTCCCCCTTTCTCTCTGTTTTCAGACAAGAATAACAGTGGTATTATTTAACTGTAAGTTTAGCAAGTACGTTTTGAGTTCGAAAGATATTTAGACTGCATTATCAAAAGGGCAGTCATATAATGCGGTGTAAAGTTAAATTAATTCATAATTAATTTAATTTTGGCCTGACATGAATACTATAGAGAAATGACGAAAATATAATTGTCAAAATGTGACATGGCAAATAATTGAGCACCTTATGGGCGTAATGGCATCATTTTAATCAGAATATTGTTGGTTATATACAAGTACCAGTAGCTTATTTATGCTAAGAAGCAGTTGGTCCGCGACAGTGACGCTACTACTTATTTAGTGTGCCTATTTAGTAATCCTACTTTATTGTACCTTCCGCTAGTTTGAATCAGTCTGTCGGCCAATAGTTTTATCCTCGGAAGACTCCGGGTAATGTTTTTTGTTAGATTTTAAGATCATTCGATATGTCAGCTTCTTTTGAGCATTCTTGTGATTTCGTGTGTTTAACAACAGAAGTGGACATTGGGTTGGAATTTAATGAATAATACAATCTATAATGAATACCTGAGCAATTGTAAACAAACACGTGTCTGTCCACAGGTGTAGATGAGGGGTCTTTCTATAAACATGTGTGCTGTATATGACGGCGGTAACACTATCACAGAGAAGCACCTAACCACTGTATTACTATACTGATTATAACTTGTTGTCTAAATCTATACAAGTTTGTTCGTAATAATTCAGCAAAGGATAAAACATTGCTTTGTACAAAAGTTCCAGAAGCACTATCACGGCTGGTAAGACGTAGCAGCCTAGCAAAAAGTAGCATTGTTATAGCAAACAGTCAGTTTACGTAGGGTTGCTTGTGTATGATTACTCCAAAGAACTGAGCAATACAAATAACAACAATATGTTTGAAAAACATGGATTTTAACCTGACAGGGGCAAACATAAAATTTACGTAATAACATATTAGCTCTAATACACAAAGCTAGGTACGTATAAGAAGTCACATAGTTAATATTTACGCATTTTAATCAAAACACTGGTAACGCATCGTAATGTACATTCTGTGTACAAACAGATTTCTTAGGATTAAAACATTATATCACGATGACTAGCATAGCTGTCACATATCGATTAAAGACGCTTAAGACCTGTTTGTGACGGATACAAGAGCCATGTCGTCAACAAAACTGACATTATTAAAGACATTTCCTTCAGTTAAACACCAGCATGAGCAGAGTTTGGCTTTGTTGTGAGATCGTCGGTGTAATCGTTGTATAGGAAAAGGGACATAACTCCTCACTGCCTAATACCAATACCAACCGTAAAAGAAACCATGTTGTCCCATTGAACACAAAATAACTTGTTGCCATACGAATTAATAAATATTCGAACAAGTTACAGAAAAACGCCTCTATCTTATAATTAAAAAAATCTAGTGGTGAACTCCAACAAACGCCTTTCTAACGTCCAAAAATCAAACAAAAATGGGGCTACCATTAGTTGCATAAAGATTACCAATTTATTTGAACTGAAACAAGCAATGGTCTGTGGAAAGACAAGGTTTAGTCGATACAGACAACTTTTGCTACCTATTGTCACTGTCATAAAGACTTTGGAAATATTGCCATCCTCAAACTCTACCCGGGGTCCAGCAATACCTTGAAGGGTTGTGTGTTGACGTCAACCTCCATACAAACCTTTTCCGAAAAACCTTAGAATGAATTTGTGTTGAATAATCCACTATGTTGATGGGTCCGCTTGAGGCTAGATTATATGTCATGACTTGACCAAATTGAACGTGCTGTCATCAGTATTCATTCTAATTTTAACTTAAATGTTTTTCAAATAATTGGTGATATCATTGGTATAAAGTATAATATCAATAAAGATGCACTGATAGAGTTTGGTGGTCGCTGATTTTATAATTTGACACTGTACCATTATTAATTATATATTCCTTTAACTTTACCACATGTATAGGTCTACTTCAAATATTGTGCTGAATGCAATGCAGTCCCACGAGATCTGTTTTTTTTTTGTTTTTTTATTTTACTGTACACACCTGCATTTAAACGTATGGTGTTAATGTGATTTAAAATAAATAATTTGTGTAAAACTATGGAAGTATGGAGAATAACAGATAAAATAGGACGAGCGTCTACATTATAAGGGAAGAAAAAATATCTAGTTGTACAATAGGCTATCGGTAATAATAAAACAATTTATTAAGAGCTCTCTGAATGGAAACTTGATTACAAGGGGCAAAAACAGAAAAAAAATCCAGTCGATTTTAAAAGTAACAGCATGGCTCTTCAACAGAATATAAGGGTTTGTTTAATTAAATAATAAAGACAATTTTGCCAGACCAGTAAATCAAAGTTATTGAAGGGAATTACAATTTAGTTTTTCGATCATGCATATGCAACTTCAGATACTTTTATTTTGTAATCATCAATCCGGCGAAAGGAGAGAGTTTATTTATTTGTCTGTGAAGTGGATCTTGGGCCTACTCGGTCCAAGTGTGTTGCGTATAATTTGTTTGTAATTAACACCATTATTAAATGGATTTTATTCTGATTTTAGACCTATATATTAATTGATCATGCTATATAAACCTTGTGTACCGTCCAATGGGATTTATCGGTGAATCTAATATATATCAAAGAAGGGAAATTGAAAAAAGGAGACAACTCCTGGGACCTCATCGGATTTAGCGACAACTGGTGCCGACATCGGCAGCGCAAACCCCCATTAGTAACGGGATCACAAGAAATATAGCATACACGTCACAAGCATTTCGAATTCGAGACGTTCCTAAACTCTGAGAGCACCAGGGCAACAACCAGCTCCATCCCAACCCTAAGCTCAAACGACAATATATTATATTGATGATTTCACACAATTTATTATATTAGTGTGTGTGTTGTTAAATACCAGAGACGCAAACACACGTCAGTGCACTGCTTTTGTAAAATTGTTGTTAAACGGAAAACTGTTGTTTTCTTATATTTTTAAACCGTTCAAACAGCTCACCTATCCTATAATGATATAGGGCCTGTGGCCGTAGCCTAGTTTGAAGGCGTGTGTGTACATTCTTATCCTATTTCGATGTACCGTTCACGGTATCGAGTCCTTCTGTCAACTATCAGGTAATTAGGATGTGGCTCCGTCGTCAAGTTAGTGAAATACCCTTGAGTGCGTCGTAACACCCCAATCAAACTTTTATATTAAGACAGGAATATTTTTAATTTTGTAATAAAATTAATTATTATCTGCTGCTGCCCAAAGCAGATATGAAAACTTAACTTAAAACAATCTTTTACTAAGCTTTTTTCTTACAATCTTTTTCGTCTACCTACTGCCCCCGTGGAGGAGCGGGTGGGCCATTTACTACCAGCAGGCCCTGCAGAGTACTCCCCCGGCTTCCTAAGACGATCATAAGAGGCGAGAAGAGGTAACCTGTCGGCCGTAAGTTGCACCCCGTGTTGGAGGAGGAGCACCTGATGATTGAGGGGCAACTTGGCTGGCAAAAGAGCCATGCTGCTCCAACACGTCACTTTGACTCAATATTCTCCTAGACGGGCGGTCAGATTGGCCTGATCCGATCAATCGGCTGGTCACGTCGAGCACTGCAGTGATCAATTATTCATTCCAACATTATTAACACAATTCGAATTGAACAAAAGTAAAATTATAAAACATAGGTTTTTCCACCCTACCTTGAATGTTAAGATCATTGCAGAAGGCGGTGGGTCATGGGTCAATTGAGTGGGAAACAACATAATATATTTTAAGTTTTGACAATGAACAATTCTACGTCGGCCGAACAAAATTGTTGTTTAGTTTCCTGGTCAAGTATACCGCTCATGGAATCCTCGTTACCTGCTCTCGCTGGCTATTGCAGGGGTGGTTTCGCCCTAGTTGGTATTCCATGGCGAGTGGGGAACATGGGCGGTAAAAACTTAACTACATATGATGGCTTCCCCTTCACCCCTAACCAACTCCGGGCAAAAAAATAAAAGTAATAGATATAGAATTAAATGAAAAGGAAAAAGCTGGCCTAAATTTCTGGCAATAACAGGTAAAGACGAAAATAAGCCTGTGACCAAATTATTAGCTTTTGGATTAAATAAAACGTTAATAGCAACAGCTGGCACACTAAAAAATGTTAGCAAATCTGGTGACATTCTGGTGGAATGCGACAGGCAGCTAATCTGATAACAGTTAATAAAATTCTAGAATTGCCAGTTACAGTCTCACCACATAGATCTCTTAACAGCAGTAAGGAGATCACCTGAGACAGAGGCAGAGATCTCTCTGATCGTTCAGAAGATGGGATATGCATCGAGCGCAGAGAACAAGGTATAACTAACGTAAAACGCTTCACAACAAAAAAAGATGGTGGCATAATAAAATTAAATACATATCTAATGACTTGAATCTGCTATAGTTCCAGACCACATCTATGTTGGGCCTTACAAGATGAGGGTGGATACCTTTATCCCCAACCCTACAAGGTGCTTCCTGTGTCAAAAATTTAGACACGGTAAGACCCAATGTAGAGGTGGTCTGGTCTGCTTTCGTTGCTCTGAAGAAGACCACGAGGGCTTCGGTTGCAAACATACAGCCAAACGTTGCAACAGCAATGGGTCCCACATGGCCTGAGCCAAAGACTGTAGCCATTTTATAAAACAAAAACAAATACAGGTAAAAAAAAAGTCAGAAAAGAAAGTTATTTATACCGAAGCTTGGCGTCTTGTCTGTCTCGGATGTTGAAGGATCGTCCCAGTCATATGCCACTGTCACTAAGAGGGTGTCTGTGTCTGCCGCTACACAGACAGATCTTACGTGGCCAACTGCAGATGATCGCCCTTGGGAGGCGCCCGCAAGTCCGACATCCCACAATTCCGACATCCCACAAGTCCGACATCTCACAAGTCCGACACCCCACAAGTCCGACATCTCACAAGTCCGACACCACACAAGTCCGACAGCCCACAAGACCGACAGTTCCGAAGTCCGACAGCCCAAAAAGACCGACATCCCTGATTTTAAAATTTCATAATTCATTATAGTGTAGTGATCAATATACTTTTGTCGTATTGTCTAAGACTCAAGGAAGTGTAAATTGGAATAAATCATTAAATACTTAAGTTCCATTTTGTATTATATTTAACTCTATGGTTGATAAAAGGTTTATTATTATACAAAACTATTCACTTTATATTGAATTTATAATTTATTATAGTAATTCCGTTTACGCATGGCCGATATTGTTAGTCATGGTGCCGGTATATAGGCTGTCGGACTTGTGGAATGTCGGAATAGTGAGCTGTCTGACTTGTGGTGGGTCCCTCCGTGTCGGACTAGTGTGTTGTCGGACTTGTGGAATGTCGGACTTGTGGGCTATCCCATCGTGTCGGACTAAAGGCGATCACGCGCCACAGGAAAAGAAACAACCACCCAAAATTAGTGACATTAATAAAACGGACACACAAACACAAATTAAAAAGCCAACTGGCCCGGAGGTTCGCCCTTCCAAGGCCACAGTGAATGCTGTTCAAACGTTTCAGTTTGAGCAGCCCATTGAAGGACATACTGTAGAGAGGGCTGGTCCCCTGTCTCCTTAAGCTAAGGCCCCGTGGGGGAGCGGGTTGGCCAGTCCTGCAGAATACTCCCTCGGCTTCCTCGGTCGATCGTAAGAGGCG
>JAVFBX010191780.1:0-13349 GCA_034783855.1 Mopalia kennerleyi
GTCACATGAGTTAAACTGTCATACGAGTGAATTAGTCACATGAGTTAAACTGTCATACGAGTGAATTAGTCACATGAGTTAAACTGTCATACGAGTGAATTAGTCACATGATTTAAATTTGATACCCACCTTAAAACAACCTAGGAAATGTATGTTTTTTTGTTTTGACCATTTACTCTTCATTTTATTGCAGGTAAGGAATCATTTGAAATTATCTGAAGATAGTAAGGTAGGCTTTTTTTCCGTTCTTTATATGTTTACATTTATACTTTTCAGGTACTTGCTGTATACTAATTCCTAGCCAAGAGTTTTATTCCAAGCTACGCGGCATATTACTCTTGGCTATCAGGGATGATTGAGTATATGCTGTAGACAGTTGATTTCTAAAGCCTTATATTTGAAACACAGTACATCGACTCCTAAAAAGAACCAAATAACCAAACCAGCATGAGTATGTTGATTTCTGAACGCACTACACACCTGTGTATATAAACACCTGAATATACCATAAACGTTTTTATATCAACTGAGTATACCAGACACCTGAGTATATCAACATCTGAATACATGTATATTGAAACCTGAGTATATCTACACCTGCATATACTATCAGCTGGTCCCTGAATATTTACCAATATACTTCCTTAATATTGGCTGATTTAAACAGGAACTTGAGCACATGCCAACACAGGACTTTCACAGTGGACTTATATAAGGCAAATAAATGTTATGTAGTTAAATTGACATTTTTTAGGGTTTTCAAATATTTTTCAAATTTTTGCAGTGTTTGTATTTGATTGTTGATGAAATGCTTATGCAGGCATACAGGATTAAACATATGTGTGAAATATCTCAGATCATGATTTTATGTTTTAATATACACCTGTTGAAGTGAGTAAATTCTTAAATTTATTGGTATTTTAACGTGTATTTTCGTAAAACAAAATAAGGACACCAAAATAAATTATTGTATCCAAGGAATAGATACAAATTAGTTCAAAGAAATTATCTTCTAGAGAGTATGTTTAATCACATATAATAAACAAATATTTGACATAAAATATAAATGATAGATAAATCAAAACATTTGGAATTTTGATATGAAATTGAAGATTAATTTGTTTCTGTTATAATGAGAAAGGACAACGATCCAAATCATTCATTAAAAGCTCTTTATATGTCAGCCATCTTTTCCTTTTTTTTAAAAGCCTGGACTTATTTGTATTATACCTACATGCACTGTTACAAGTAGGTTATGAAAATAGCTCCCAGACAATAACATAGACTGGTTAGTTTAATTGGTTTTACATTTGAGATTAGACTCCTTGTAACAATCTTGTAAAACAAACTTTTCGGACTATGGCGAGATCGATCAAACAACTTAAGGGCGTATTTTCACGGAAATTGGCTTTGCTGAATCGTTGAAAATGTCTCCGAGTAACCAGCAGTGACTTCTCGAAACAAGTTGTTAGGTTGATGTTGGCAGGGATATTTTAGCGAAAGGTAAATCCCGCCTTTGAAAAGTAATCTGAGGCCGATGTAGAACCACTTACCGAGTTCTTTGTACTTCCTTGGCAACTGGATGGGATGTAGATAAAGGGAGCTTCAAGACAAGTTCTATCAAGGTTTACATCGTTAGAAATCAATATAGATCTAGTGGAAGGAAGTTGATTAACGGCTGATACAGCTGACTATGCCGCACTCCGCCCAACCCCTAGATACTGTTTGTCTAAGACATGATCTTATTTACATGGTATATGCAGATATGAATTCATCATCTCCAAGTCGTATTGACGGTCCTGTCTTACCAAAGCAAAAACTCTGAAAGCTCTCAGAGAAAAGTTTTTCAAGAAGGGATCTGAACATGCATACGGCCAAATGTATAGAAATGTTGTTGGAGATTTTCGTTGAATGGTTCGCTGTAATTACATCAGTAAGAGATTTCTCCCAGACTTCCGGAAAACGTGAACTGGGTGGTGTTAGTAACATCAATATTTCTCAGTGAAACCACATAGTTTTCTCCCGCATGCTTGCTGGTAACTGGTGTCCCTGTCCGTCAATTGTTTGACCAAACAGTTTCTGTGCCGACGAAGTTGATCTAGTAAATGGTGTCAGAGGTGGGATTGTTGACTATCATGTTCTCCTGTGTTAGTTTTGTGGCGGTCAGTGATTGAAGCAATGCCAGGAAACATCAGGCTATTTGGTACATGTTTGGGGGCAGGAATCCGGACCTGAATGGGTCGGCTTTACTCCCCACTACTAAGCATCATTTTCATTCATTTAGCTAGTATCAACTGATCACGATGAACTGCAGGGTCCCCCTTTGATTATAGGGTCTAACAGAGAACTGGGAAAATCAATGGTTAGTTTTTAATGGTAGGCAAACGTTCCAGAGCACATAACCAAAAGCACTAATGTTAGTAGGCCTAATATAGTAGTTTGCCAATAAAAGGGGCCTTGTATATAGAGGGCTCATGGTAGCCAATCTAAAAATAAAGAATTCTTGTTAATGAAATGGTTGATAATGTTTAGTATGAAGTCTGATATTACTACTGTCGAGACATGGATTACATTTGCTGCGGATATCTGAGCTTCTCCGTGGATGAAAGTATTCAGGTTTGTTATTTATGTCTTCTTGAAAGAGGATATGTTGTGGGGCATGAACCTTTTTCTTTCTCTATATTTTAAAAACTATAAAGCATGGAGTATACATATATATTCCCACCGACGAGTTTCAGAAATAAGAGTTTTATAACTAAAAATTTAAATAAAATATACACATGGACTCAAGGTGTTTCAATAATTTTTTTTTTTAAACTGTCAAAAATGACAAATATCCCCACAGAAGGTGTTTATGTACGTGTACCTGGTCACCTGTGTCTACCAGTTCATTGTGCTACCTTATCTATGTACAAGTGTCAAAGATACTGAGATGGAATAACAGATCATAAGCTTGTTATTATAACAAAGGAAGAATGTTTAAGTTAGATAAGCAAACACAGTCAGACATTACAAGATTACAGAATTAACAATGATCAATCTTTAATCATGTTTTTACAATGCACTCGTTTTCACCTTAATCAAAGATAGTCCCAAATAGGTTTTAAATCAGATTAAAAGTGACTTAATTACACGGATAATACTATAAGCTATCTGTAAACAAAAATCCTGTATTTTTCTAAGAATTTGTTTTATTTGCTAACAAACATGTGTCATTCAAATTGTGATGTCGTCAAGGGGAAACTCATGAAATTAAAAATGACGACAGGTAACTTAAGTGAATGTCTTGTACCAAACACTTCTTCAGAAGCTAATTTAGCAATGATAATTTGTCTGAATTTTTGTGAAGATAATTAACAGAATGATAATGAAAATTTGGTCCAAAGCGTTTTGAAATAATTCAGTAAATTTCAGCATACCTGAAAATACCTTTAAACAGAATGGAAACACCTGAACATTAAAAATCTGCCAAAGTAGAATTTCCTCAAAGTTTTCCAAAAAAGTTATGCTTTTTCCTCAAAATTTTCCTTTTCATAATACCCTACATAACAGAATTGGAATGAGATTGATGTTTTTGAAGATTGTGTCACAATGTTGTAAACATGTCAGTAGCTTTGGGACCAGAGCTAACTGCAATGTTGGTTATATCTTTTCATCAAGTTTTTCTGTCTTAATTCCATGTATATTTTTCACCTTAAGCATGGTGTAAAACACCAACCAATCAATCATTTGTGTTTAGTCTTGGTCCAGTTTACTAGATCTGCCTAAATTCACCCATCCACAATGTATATGTTAGGTAAAAAATCAATAATTTTAGGTGAGTGGAAACACGGATGTAACCTTAAGTATGGTGTAAAACATCAATCAATCAATCAATCATGTGTGTTGTCTCAGTCCAGCTAACTAGATCTGCCTAAATTCACAGGTCCACAGTATATCATAATGTGTTGGGTAAGAAATAATTATTTAAGGTAAGCGGAAACGCTGATGCTGACATGCTGTCATACGAGTGAAATACCCTTAAGTATGGCGTAAAACCATAATCAAACAAACCAACTGAAAAACTTTACCAACTAAGTAAGATATAATTCCCAACTCCTAATGAGAGAAACCAATAAATGCCCATTTTAATGATATTACAAAAGAATGTGAGGAAGCATAGATT
This sequence comes from Mopalia kennerleyi, assembly GCA_034783855.1. Taxonomy (NCBI): domain Eukaryota; kingdom Metazoa; phylum Mollusca; class Polyplacophora; order Chitonida; family Mopaliidae; genus Mopalia; species Mopalia kennerleyi. Next base: position 4,166 of record JAVFBX010191780.1, read on the forward strand.
TTCTGTCACCTAACTTGTTAGAAAAGCTCTTGCACTAGGATTAGACCTTGCATAGTCTGTGATTGGTTATTGCTGAAGAATGAAAGGGTTATAGTGACATGTAACAGTTGATGTGGAGTATTGACTGCCTGGCTGATTGAACACTGTAGTCGCGGCTCTGGTCCTTTGTTTGATCTCCAGTAAGAGCTACAGGTGGTGGTGTCTCCATGTATCAGGTAAGCCGTTCACTGTATCCTTATTGGTTTAGCAGACAGCGCTGTCAAAACCTTTGATATTAAAGGTGTGTTGGCATGGATTTGAGAATATCTGACCAAAACCTACATTTTTCCGTAATACGTAAGTCCTATCTACATTATATCAAGTTTTTTTGCCAGGCCATTTTATGTCAAAAAAACAAGTGGATGTGTTAATCGATGTACATGTTCCGACAGCAGGGTGCCAGATTTGAATAAACTGATTCCCAGTCTCCCCTTAATCAGACTCTGGTACTCTCAAGTGAAAGATCGACATTACATTTGTTAGTTTTCAGAGGTAACTACCGGTCTATCCATCATCAGAGACAGGCCACAACATAGCTGAAATACCGCTGAACATGGCGTAAAACACTAATCAATCACCATCATCAGAGAAATGCCATATGCAAGTAAATAAATATATATGACTTATGTCTCTGGTAGATTCTACTTTTTACAAATTTCACACACTGGACTCTTGACAAGGAATGGAACACACAACCCCTAGGCATTACTACCAGCAGAAATTGGCGTCTACCTTTATGTACACCACTCCAGGAACCGGATTTTATCAAGTAGAAGATTAGTTAGTTGGAGTCTGGGCTGCTAAGTAAAGGACATTAACAACCACTCTGATACAATACTGACACATATCTCAAAGCTTACAGCAATGGAATAATATTTTGTTTGCTTAGAAATGTCCCCTTTGTTTCGTTATATTAGGATAATTTAGAATTCACCTGTCTCTCAGTTCTCGGTTTTCAGCATTTTTAGATAAATTAATCTATAAATTGTTAAATGTATTTCCTACTCCTAGTCAATACAGATATCTTTGATTTCTATGTCATTTTATGATCAGTCCGTACTGTTATTTCATGTAAGCCAATGGACACTTATTTTGGTACACAGCTGGTCATTTCTGTTCGCAATTAAACATTTATATGATGTCTTCTGACACGCTTTCACCTTCCGCAAACACGAATAAAACAAACATTTACAAAATATATGATTCAGCTTATCTGAATATAAATTATTGGTAATTACCCCAAAAAACCAAAGTGCTATCATAAGCTTAATCCTTCTGGGAACATTGTTGCATAAATGTATCACCTGGAATCCGACAGTTCCTTATTGATTTTTCACTAAGCTTGTCTAGGTGACATGAATAACGACGAGTAAACGATATCGTCAGGTGTTGTTCAGCTTTAAAGATGATATAAGAAGATGAATGTTGTTTACTTGTTGAAAAAGATCATCCATCATGCTTAACAATACTAATATAGCTTGTAACAAATACATCCCAGTCCTTGCTGGTTGTGGAGTGGAAGCAGGTAGATTTTATTATTGTTTATTTAAAGTTTGGGTTTAACGATACCAATATAGCTTGTACCGGGTACATGCAGGTTATCACTGGTTTTAGAGGAGGGGGCAAGAGCAGTTATATTTTGTTATTGTTTATTAAAGTTAGGGTTGAATAATACCAATATAGCTTGTACCAGGTACATAAAGGTCGTGTCTGGTTTTGGAGTGGAAGCAGGTAGATTTTGGTATGGTTTATTAAAAGTTAGGGAGAGGGGAGGGATCATTAGAATTACAGGTTTGGGTCATACTGTTATAATTGTGCAGTGAACAATAAGGCAAGAAAAAAAATACCCAAGCAGGCAATCAAACTATATCACTAATAAATGATATTACTTTAACTAACCCGAAACCCACCATCTGTTAGGCATAAAAACCAATTTGATTATTAATACTAGAACAGCAATATTATAAATGATATAAGAATGAGAATTAACTCTGCCTAGAATATCGGACTCCGCTCTGGATTATTGGAGAATTATTCCCTTATGTAATGGAAGGTCATGTTAATTGATGACAGACATCTTGACGACAAATCTGTTGCCTATTTTACATGGCTAGTGTTTCTATGTAGGGCGAAGAGACGGAAAGTCTGGGAATTCTACAAGAGTGGCGAAAAAAATGTGTGGAAAAGTGTCATCCCCACTTAACAACGGCTAAATTGCAGTATTCAATTTGTTTCCGAAAGCAGCTCTATTTACTGTTGTTAGCCAGTAGATGCCATATGGTGATTTTATCATCTAATAACATATTTACGATCGCATTCATTTCTGCATAGTGTTTTTATATATGGATATTTTTTATTTTTTATTTTTTATTTTTACTCTTTTGACAACACCTAACTATATTAACTGTAGAGCCTCTAAAAAGCTGAACACTTTGATTTATTTTGAGTCCTATTTTTTGTTGATCAAAAGTAGAATCTTTAGGGATTTATCGAGGGATTGGGGAACTAAATTTTCAGGGATTGATCAAGGGATTGGGGTTGTAAATCTTGAGGGATTGATCAAGGGATTGGGGTAGTAAATCTTGAGGGATTGATCAAAGAATTGGGAAAGTAAATCTGCAGTGATTGATCAAATCTGCAGGCCATTTAACTGTACATGTAGATTTAATAACATTAGGGTTTACTTTTAACCTTCGATTAAAATCCTCTTTAAGTCATGTCCTGTTACCCTGGTGCTCTCAGAGCTAAGGGGCAACATCACACCGATCTATTTGTGATATCTTTATATTACGTCCTGTGATTGCCCTGCATTTGTCCTGTCTAACCTCTTTGTTTGTTGCCAGTGGTTTCTGTCACCCATTGGGCTGCCATATACCATCATATGAAATAAGCTAAAGTATGGCATCAAACCCTAATCAATTGATTAATCGATCCAATCATACTAAGAAGTGGACATATGGCTTGGCGATAAAGGTTCAACTGTTAGAAGGAGAATTTGTAGTGGAGCTGAACTGGGGAAGTATTCAATCGATGGTAGCTAGATAAAATGAAGAAATTAGAAGGAAATAGCCTGTATCTTTAATCAATCAATTTGTAACGTGGCTGTCATTTATATATCATAGATTATCTTACCTCTCAAGTTTTGTTTCTATAAGCATACTAATAATTCTCAACTTTTACTACGATTCCAATCTCCAAATTGTTCAATTGCAATTTTTTATGTAGCAATATCTTAAATTTTGAGTCCTTACTTTTTTTTATAGCTGCCTCACTATGGCTTTAAATTCAGTTGAAGTAAGAAATGTTAATTGGCGTTACTTGGCAACTGAACGATGTGGAAAATGTTTTAAGATAAACTGAAGGTTGGTAGAAGCTTCCTGTTGCCCTGGTGCTCTTAGAGCTCAAGAGCATCATAATGCTGATTTAGTTCTGATGTTTTTTATGTTACCGGTATGTCCTGCGCCTTGTTATTGTACCAACAAACCAGGTGGTTTTATTCACAATGTAAGTTTTAAACAATCAAAACTAAAACAATGACAATCAGAGAGTAAATAATCTCTGATCAACCCTATGTGTTACAATAGAATAGATGTCAAAGTTTTGTCACAAAACAATTTTTCTTTCCTGTTATTGGGATATTTACAATACAGTGTCGTTTATCAATGATCAACTAACTTGTCACGTTTGTTGTTTTCATATTTTATCGATCGCCACGGTGATCCACCATGTTGTCTTTCCCATCTGTTATTTAAATGAAGCCTCTAGACTGAAGGCTGCACATAGAATTTCCCAAGAGGGATATCTCTTCATTCATTCTATTTATGTAATTCATTTTACTTAGTGGGGATCAAGCGTATCTGATTTCAGGAAAACTTATTACGTCTCTTGTTGACAAATTGATGTCTAGAGTTATCACTTATTATTATGAATAATTCTTCTTTTTTCTTTTTGTCTAATTACATTCATTTCAAACAGTAGCACTGATAAACAAGTTTGGCCTGAAATTCGACTTCAGTTATAAAAATTAAGTTTATCTCAATATGGTTTAGAATAGGTTTCCTCTGGGTTTTCCCCCAGGACAGAGGTGATGCAAGGTTGTCATTGAGTGAAACAAGGGCTTACGCAGACACCCATCCACCTGTCCAAACGGACACCTTGAAGTGAACAACTACCTCATTTGGACACCCTGTTTTAAGAAACTTTAACATGTAGGAGATAAGGATATTTCAAAAGTGAAGCAAAATGACCATTTGGACACCATACTTTCGATTTCTGGTTAAGCCCCTGAAGTGAAATAGCCTAGAGTATGATGCTTAATACATGTACTAATTAAAACCCTGTAACATGGTTGCTGACATTTCCAGCGCACAACATATTATATTAGCCATTGAATCTTTCATCTTGACTTGACGGACATAAGTCTACATGTCAGAAACTTAAGTACGTTATTATCGAAGAATCCCTTCCGGAGATTGTCTGTTTATGATGCCTTATAAAGAAACTCACCAATCTTGCCCAGTTATCAACCTGTAATATGTCAGAATTTCTATGGCTTCATTTTCTGATAAATACAGGGACAGTCATATCCTCAACAGTAGGTTATGAGAGCCTCGGCTCTGTAGTTCAGCCTGTAGCCGAGTGACCTGGGTTTGAATCTCACTGGAGGCTTACACAGTGTATTTTCTTTGCATAAAGTTCTAAAGGAAGTCTTGTTAGCTTGATGATGACAAATTTATCTTTTTCGAAATGTTATATGCATTGATTATATTTCATAATTTCAAGACTGTCATTCAGAATGAATATAGCAAAACAACTTACTGAAAATGAAGTTGAATATTTCTTGTGTTTGATTAGCAAGGTCAGAAGTAAATCTAAAAAAAAAATGCAGTTAAAGTCTTTAGAATGCAAACTACATGTATGCAGTCACTATTATCGAAAAGTTTTATTATTCAGTCCAATTTTGTCAATAACTTTTCTGTGTCAATAGCTGGAATTTGATAATAAAATCATCCCTACATCCATACCATAGCCTATTACAAAATAAAAAATTATAGACTGACTTAATTTGAATGGGATTGAATTTTGATAACATACGATATCAGTTGCCATTGCTATTTAACCTGTCAAATTGATACCAGTGTAGTCCTTATTACTGAGAACATTTGGTTTCTTTCACCAATATAATAGCATTTACGCTTGAAAAATAATATATGGCTTTTATGATGTGGCTCAATGCAAGTTGCAGTGCTGAGACGCCCGCTGTAATGGACACTTTATTGCTTTTTGCGGCTGTTGGGCTAATACTATAACTGTGACAGATTGCTTTTACGCATTCCTTTAGTGGAGTCTTAATTCAAGAAAACTTGAAGGCTTCAAGGCATAGGGTAATTCTAGTTCTCTTTCTGGCCTGATGTTACCCCACTATTTCACACTCAATAAATATATAACTTAAGCACGGTCGTTAAAACGTCGCTGTAACCTTCTTAAGATTCGTTGATTTATCGGTCACAGACTCCAGCCTATTGCTGTGTGAAGTGTATTACACAAATTGAACGCCATAAATTATTTTTGATAACGTACTGCATTGAGACTTTGACACATAACTGCATGCAGCATTGGAAAAAAATGGACTGCAGCGGATTTAACATCACCTATAGCTTATGGCTAAGTGAAATGCATCGACAAAAACCAAGTGCTATAAATTATTTGAGATAATTGAAGATTTCTAACAACTTAAGAAGTTTCAACTTGCAACTAGAAACCATTTCCCAATCAATGGAGTTCTATGTATTTTCTTTCATCTATTTCTTGTACACTTCATTAGACACCAATCAAGAAAAATCAATTTATTGCTGATGTATTCGTATAACATAAATTAAACGATATCAATTATTTGATATACCGTGGTTGTTGTTATTTATGAAATGTCAACATGCCACAAACAGGGGCTACACGGAGCTAATCTGTTTATTTTTATTGTTTTCTGTGACTGTTCTATATTTGTCCTGTCTCGTCTCTTATTGTTACGAGTGGTGACAGTTTCCTTCACCCATTGGGCTTGGATGCCATCACGGGAGTGAAATAGCCTTAAGTACAGCGTTAAACCCCAGCCAAACAAAAAAATTGCAATTTTAAGAAATTTCAACGTACAACTGAAAATAATTCACAAGGCATACCTAACACAATAAACATGCAAAATTCTCGGTTCTGTGAAATTTTGTTAATACAGAAATTGATTTTTGGTATAAGCCCTGTTTTTTTATTTTTGTTTTTTATTAGAACTCGTTTACTTTGTCCCAAGAGAGCATTTTGCCTGTCTGTGCTTTCTCTCTAACATGACATCTTATAGGAAAGCCCGTGTCTTCAGGGGATATCTTTCTTCTTCTCAGTTTTGATTAAAGATTCAACCCTTCCGAAACAGATAATGAACGCCGTCGGCTTTCTCCTCACAAACTCGAGTTTGAGCAGAATTTTTGTGGCTTTCAAGGTGTAATGAATTCTGTCATGAAAACAAATTGCAGATTCCTTGAGTCAAAGTAAGGGACCCATTAAATGCAGGATCGTATTAGAAAAGTTCCAACAACAACAACACCAAGTTCGTTATCATTGCTATACTATGATGTAGTCTCTAAACCTGGATGAGCAATCGTACTTTTTGTGCACCTCTGGCTTTATTACTGGTACCATTTATCTAGGCAAAACATCATGTGACGTTAAAGATAACATGTTGACTGACTGCCTGTACAGGACAAGTAACGCGAGAAAGTATGAGAAAAGCCAATCGTGCACCTAACTCCAATAGTATGGGAAAGCTATCTCCCTGTGTTTTGAGACCACCAACTATTAATCTTTTTATTGCATTAAAAACACAGGTGCTTGGAAGGAACATCATGTTGCCCTGGTTCTCTCGGGGCTAAGGGGCAACCCAAGCTTCTCTGTTACCATTTTGAATATTTGTTTACCATTTTTGTCTTGTGATTGGCAACAAAGGTAGCTGACTCACCTGTAATTTTAAAATATTGACTGGCTGCCCAGTGACGTGTGCTCAAATGTTGTATAATTACTACCTATAACTCACATATGATTCCTGCTGAGTCTTCCATACAATTTGAATGGGTTTGCAGAGTTTCTCACAAATTGTAAATCTACACAGTTTTATAATATTTTTTGTTATAAGGAGCAAATTTTAACAAAAGTTGTATATATATCTGTAGGTGAAGATACTTTATCCTCTTCAACAAAACATTTTGTAAAGCTAAACATTTCGTATTTGTAGTGTTTTTTATTTTTGTTCGAAAAATGTTTTGTGTATACAGATTTTGTTAAAAATGATACCAGTCTCTATTACTTGTTCATGTTAAAAATTCAGCAAAATTCTAACTTCTTTATAACTTTTCAGAGATTGTAGGTAGCGCAAAGTGATATTTGCTATGTTTACGGTACTAGATGTTAACAATTCCCAGGATTTGAACTCTACCTGGGCGCCAGACATACAATGGGAAGAAAGACCAAAGTTTACCACACTGGTTTACAATACCATCTTATCAACATCTAATATCTGGCTACCTATGAATCTGTGGTAATGTAAATACCATTGGTTGTATGTGGAGGGTAGAAAGAGGGGCTAGTTAGGCCACTCTCAATTAATTATTTGCTGCAGATAATATAGACATCTCTATCGGAATACATGTTCAGGGGTGGAAATGTATAAAATATTTTCTCAGACATTTTTTCAATTTTGTCCTGCAGGCCATTTAACACTATGTTGAATTCTGGTGACAATCTAAATTTTTGAAACCTCTTACAATGGGTTTCAATTGATGTCTTGTTGCCAGAAAGCATTTTATGGGAAAGACGATTTGAAGGCGATTACAGTTCTTGATAACTTAACACCATTTTCTTTATAAAAATTAAGATTTATTTTTAAAAAAAATAAGTTGCATATTTAACCTGAAACAAATGCTTTGCTAGCAATGGCCTTATGACAGCAACTATGTAAAGAAGGTTTGGAGATAATAAACATCTTGATTATACAGGTACTTCATAGGGGGCTTCCAATCTCCCTAGAGAATCTATGGAAACAAACACTGCCACATGTGTGCTGTTCCCGCTTCTGTTGTGAAACTACTAACCAGATAATAGCTTGAATATGTAAGACGCGACATCAAGTTCACGTCGCCTGGTTTTAATGCCAAAAAAAGTTGTCTGGCTTTAAAAAAAAAAGAAGCAATTCCTACTGCAGAAAATCCCATTGGTATTTTCATTGTATTAAGAAAACCTGAAACGAGATAATATTGGAATGTTTAGATTAACACCTGTCCGATAAAGAGAAGGCGCAAAACCATTATGTTACTGTGCACAGCAGGTTGTCAGGAACTGCCCGATGTCTGGAGTATGTGTCTTGAAGTAAACTGTATAGTCACAAATTACACATTATACTAAGCTGTCCAAGTCCAGAGACCGATTCATTTCTATTTCCCAATTTTCTCTTAGTCAAAAACTGTTTCTTGAAATCGGTTCTTGGACCCTCTAGCTGATGGCGGTACATTCCAAAGATTTGGTCATAATAACTTTAGGAACATTAACTTTTTAGCCAAATCAAAAAAAAATTCTGTTATTGAACTATCGATACAATGCCATCAAATATACCCTTAAACTTTAACAAATCAATCTTGTGAGTTGCCCCGGTGCTCCTTGAACAAATGGGCAACTAGAACGCAGTTTTAATTTTGATTTCTTGCATTGCAAGTCCACCCTGTTAATGTCAAATGCAGGTTGCTCAGATCAGTGTGGTTGTCGTTGTTCTTGATCATGATATAAGTTTTTGAGAACTTTTCTTAATGCACCGACACTGGCTCGTTTGAAAATAAGACAAAGGAAATGACTTTATGGCCTTATACCTTTCGGCTTTAATCAACCGAAAAATTCCCGGCCTCCCCAGACAATGTTTAAGTGAGCAGAAATGACCAGCTTGACACAATGTGTGTAAAATAATTATATTTACAGCAGAGCAGCTGAGGTCTCGCCTCGGAAATTTACTTCCTCAGTCGATCGTAAGAGGCGAGAAAAGAGGAACTTTCTGTTGTCCTGGTGTTCTCAGAGCTAAAGGGAACAGGAAGCTGATCTGTTTGTACGTTTTATTTTT
>JAVFBX010191791.1:0-13348 GCA_034783855.1 Mopalia kennerleyi
GACAATACAGGCACTACAAACAGATCGGCTTCATGTTCCCCTTTAGCTCTGAGAGCACCAGAGCAACATGAAGCTCCCTCCAACCGCCCGCGGTTTTCCATTGAAAACAAACCTCAATCAGCACAGCCAGTTATAAACACATCAAGATGAAGACAAAGAATATTTTCAAAAATTATTCAGTAGGATTTATTATTTACCATGAAAATTACACAGACAACCTATGTATATATAAACGTATATATATATGTATAAACACTCATTCTTACATACCTCAATTGATTAACATGTACGTCGATCTCTCGCACATTGCACACAGGACATGTGAGATCTACACTCCCGCAACCATTATACAAGTATGCGTGCATTGCTTAGCGAGGTAAAAATTCCTTACATTCTATAGCTACTTCCTGTTGTACAGTTACAGAATACAACAATTCCACTCTTGCGAGGTTCTTTATTTTGTGAAGACGGATCGGAGGCTGACATTTTTTTGTTTTACTTTTTTCTCAAATTTTTTAGATTTCATTAACATGATCTTATTGAATAAAGTACTAAAATAATGCTAAAAGCTTAGTCTTTTTCACTTGATATATATATTGGAGCCCTGTTGCTTTTTCTTGTTTCTTCCATTGGGTTTTGATGCCGTAGTTATTTCTCTCAAGACAGTGTGTCAGCTGAGGGGTAGAGGAAACCACCCACGGCACCACTGGCAACGAAGAACGACTAGACAAAAATAGTGCACAATACATTACAAGCTTCATGTTGCTCATAAACAGGTGCCCTGTTGCCCTCTGGTCCGTTCACAAATCGCTCAAAAGTATAGACACAGTGTGCCAGTTGACCTGTCAACATCAAGGATCTCGCAAGAATCAAATTGAGATTCCTATAACTATCCAGGAAGATTTTTCACTCTAAGGGATATAGATCTATTCAAATATTTACAATCTTTCATACAAAAACACAGCCACCCATGACAAACACTACAGAATTATTAACGCACAAAACAAAATTCATTATTATTGTCTATCTACATGATCAAGGACAAAGGATTTTGAAAATATTGGTGACTGGAGGTGTTTACCAGAAGCGATATTTTGATTTGGGTTTTCAAACAGTCCACTTTCGTCAAAAGAAAAACAAGCATATATTTTTTTGGAAACCAGATCCGAAGAATTACAAAATCGAAAAGGCTTACAATAAAAAACAACTCTGATGTCACAATTGTTAACATGTCCAAAAAAAAAAAAAAAATTCAGTGCATATATAACAGCAGTTATTGGTCTTTTTTGAAACATATTTACTCAATACTTTTCTAGTGTTGCCAAACAACTGGCCCCATGATACCTGTAAAACAAGCCGAGCGGCAGTGTATTCGCAAACCTGGAATTGCAGAAAACTTGTTTGCTCTGGGTGTATAGCACCATTCGTGTTTATCGAAAATGAAAGGTAATTGGTTAAACAGCATTTTAAACAATAGCAGAATGCTACATTTGTAAAAACATGTACCTTATAAAAGGATTCAAAGCATGTCTGTACATTTAACATGAAGCGCTTGTTACATTCAAACACCAAGTAAAAATATCGAGCAACACTTTGGTTTGATTGGTGTTTTACACCCTAATTCACTTCTATGACAGCGAGAGTACCAGTATTGATGGAGCAGGGAAGTGGAAGAATCAAGAGGGGGTTAATCTCACATGGAACTAAAAATATTTTGGTGGCCTCGAACCTCATATGGTAGAGGAATCTCGCATAGCACACGTTACGAATCAAAACCCCGGCAAATATGGGCCACACTGAAATCGTATCGAGAGAATGTACATTTAGCATTAGATCAAAGCATAAAGCAATCAACTTAAAACATAAAATGATTTTGATTGATTGATTGATTGATTGTGGTTTACTGTAATACCTCAAGTTGTTTCACTCAATATGACATTGCACTAAGGGGACTAGAATATTTGGTAAAAAAAACCACCTCCTGATTGGTGCAGACAAATTTGGACGCAGCCAATCAAAACATAGCTGAATATTCTGGTTTTAGAAAGACAGTCTGTCAAGGGTTATAATGAAGTGTAGTTAAGATAGAAATCCCTGGCTAGTTAAGACCTAAATATGATTAAACTATATTTTTGGGGCATTTTGCTGCAAAATATAAATCAAACTATGTGACTTAATTTGACACACTGAAAAAAGATTTTTAAAAAAACAACAATTTACCGAATATTCTTGGCTTAGTTCAAATGTATTTGGTCTGGAGCAAGAGTTTTCGTTTTTCATCTCATATTTGACTGTTTCTATTGCACATTTGACAATGGTCATCTTTGAGTAAAATATCAGGCATTGTACATTGCCACCTGTAGTACTAGTATTTGCATATGGGCAACATATTGGTTTCAGAAAGGGCCATATGTGTACATGAAGTATTGTTTTCCTCACATCATATATTGGTTAACATGTTGGTTTATCTAGGCCACATATGGGTACATGTGTCATTTCTCTGCAAAACATATGTATAGGCCAGATAAACAAAAGGGTTATGTAATCTTTAGGCAATATCTGCATAAAATTGACATTTATGGATCAGAAAGGTCAGGTCATGGCTAGGCCACCTTTTTGTTTACACCATTAATGGGTAATCCTTTGGCAGATCTTGACCACTTACTGATGTCATACTGGTATTTTCAGACAATACATAGATATCATATGGGTATTTTCAGACCATACATGGATATCATATTGATATTTTCAGACCATGCATGGATATCATATTGGTATTTTCAGACCATACATAAATATCATATGGGTATTTTCAGACCAAATATGGAAATCATATTGATATTTTCAGACCATACATTGAAATCATATTGGTATTTTAAGACCCTGTATGCATAACATATTGGTTTTTCTAGACCATATATGGATATCATATTGGTATTTTCATAGCATATATGGATATCAGTATTACATACTTAGACCATTGGAATATCCAGACCACATTATATTGGTAACATATTGGTATCCCAAGATCACATGGATATATTAGAATATCCAGGCAGTATATTGGTTTCAACAATATCATAGAGTACAAATAGGTCATTATGTATAGCACCATGATCACAAATAACAGGTGTTATTCCACAATAAAAGAAAACTCTTCTCAATTTGTATTTACTATAAATATTTGATGCTGGAGATCAATAATTTGGACTTCAAACTGGGCAAATTGGATGGTAAAATAAGGGTGTGAAACATCAGGTGGAATTTCAAACAGGTGTGATTCCAACGTTATGACACATCAGCCGAGTTGTTACCTGCGATAACTATGCTGGGAAATCTATCTTCCTCGTATGAAAAAGCCAGTATAACTAAGTTCCCTGTCCTCCCCCACAGGGCGTATGGCACAGCTGTTTTGAGGACTTCCGTTTGCATTGCATTAAGAAAATTAAAACAGAATAAAATCTTTCAGTCAATACAAAATATATTTGTGAATTTTAATCAGTTTCAATTTAAATGTGCCAGGCATGACATTTTGGGGGCTACTGGTAAGGGTGTGTGCAATACTCATTTACAACAATGAGTTTTGCATTTTAGTATATCAGCTATATTTTACCACCCAGTTGCCTAGTGTTTGAACATTTTTTTGATTGAGCAAATATCCACACGCACAGTAGTCTTCATGTAATACTGCAACATGGAAAACTTAAAACGAAAAAATTTCATTGAAATACAAAATTGTATGTGAGAAAAAAATATCAAATGAAAATGTAAAATTCCTTACAAATACTAAGGTTAGTGACAAAAAATGAACTAAAATTGTTTAAAAACAGTAAGTATAATTTTCTTCTACCCTTCCAAGTTTCTGGCCATTTTGAATTGTAACATTTAGAATCTTCACATAACTGAAAACTATTTTCAATCTAGCCTTTTTGCGAAAAAAAAAAAAAAATTGTTAGCAAGAAAGACTTTATTGAGGACGAATGTACACAGACAAATATTTACGTTCAAGAATATTTACAACAGCATCTCTGCCGGAATGATGTATATCGTTACAAAATGTAGGAAGATGTATAAATTACAGGCAAGTTCACTATTTTGTAATTGTATAGATGAAAGTTTCGCAGATTTCGTACACTTTTACTGTAATTTGTAATTGCCCCTCGACAAATTTCGACCGAACGAAATGTTAAAATACATGGGATCTTCAACGACTACTAAACATGTACAGATGTGACCTGGTCACGGGATTTATTAAAAACAATTACCTAGGTGCTGAATGATTATTTATAGTGACCAATCGATTCTAGATAAATACCGAGCACGGGGAGATATCACTAAACACTACAGTGAATTTTATTCCAGCCATATGAATTGTAAAGTGCATGTACTTTGTTTTTACGTTTTACGGTGAAATCAAAATCAAAATCAAATCAAACTCTGGATGTACAGGAACTGACCCAATAATATAACCATAAAATGTTCATTATTTGGTTCTCTTGTTAAATTAATCTTTCTCCCGTGCCAAGTAAAGATAGAAGTACTATGCTTACACACAGCCCAAATGGTTCGTTATTGAAGAACTATTTTACTTGCATAGCAACCTTGAGTTCATGGTTTTCCTGGGATTTTGGGACCATCCCCAAATAAAATGGTCACTGCTATAATTTTTATTTTAATATGTCAAAAAAAAAAAAAAAAATGAAACCGATTAAATGAAAATTTTTTTTTTTCAAACTGTCATAAAATTAAACAGTTGTCGTCAAACCAATTCTCAGTGAGATGAATAATTTAAACACTTTTGCAATTGTGTTGTCATGAATTCATTAGATCTATCTTTATTCATGTGTCTGCAGTCAAAAGGATAAGTTTGAAATGTAAAAAATAATTCATCTTCAGATTGCATTCGTCATTGAATAGGACTCCTAAAGAATATTAACAAATCCACTATCATATTTAATATTTAAAGTAAGTTATTATAGGATTGCTTGAGACAGAACTTTTCTCATAACAAAGTCTCCCCGTAAGAAATGATCGATTAATTGATTGGCATAACGCAATGTTTAAAGGTATTTCACTTCTGTGATGGTGATGAACAACAACAACAACCAGCTCAGTAAGTGTTAGCCAGTAGCTAAAAAGGATGACAAATCTGTCACTGATATAAATGGAAGTGTCCCCTATGTCATGATCTAACCATAGACTTAAATTGCATATTCATACCATTGTACTGTTAGTCAATGGTATTGGGGACTATTTCAGTCATATGAGTACATAATTATCTCCCCTTTTGACCACTGACCAACACCATTTGAGGATTGTGTTACATTGAAAAATCAATGCTCCTTCAGTGGAAAGTAAAAACAGCTGGAAATTCTCTATAAAGACTGCCCTTAGCCAGAAGGCCCTACAGAAATGTTCATTGGTCGATGTTGTGTGAAAAACAGGAGCAGAAATTGTTATTGTTGTTGTCATAAACTTAATAATGAAGAGTTACGAGTATGCTGTTAAAAGCTTCCCAGTAAATATCACAAAATATGTTTAAAAAGAATTGGCATTTGCTAGTCGATGGACAGAAGGAAATATTGCACACAACTGAAACAGACTTCTTCCAACGACAGCTGAATTCATTTAATTTTTTATCCCTACTTTATAATAATAGTGATCTGCCAATTTTATGGTAAAATATATCATCATCTTGATCCCCCAGACAGCGATAATAGACTGGCTCAGTATGCATAACTAAATGTAGTTGTCAATTAAACTTAAATATCTTTAGGGGGGATAGGAAGTATCTTCACAACACACTCAGACGCTATTTACAAAATATGATTGTATAAGAAATTTTGACCTATTATGCCAATATGACATGAGAAGTACATTTGCCACAAAAATACACATATGAAATTTAATGAGTTCTATATTACAAATGATGACTAATATGTATATAGTTTACAAAACTCTGGACACAAACATTGACCCGAACATACACACAGACGGACAGACAGACTGCCATGTCATGAGGTTTACAAGGTATCATTCCACATAATAAGTTACTCTCTAGCAATCTACAGTACACAAAATTTTATCCATTTACATACTACACTCTACAGCGTGAAATTGAATATACAGGTATATAAAAGTAGCAAAAGTGTTGGCATGGCCTTTTTTAAGAAAAACATTGGGAAAATACAAATATTTTGACAGTTTGAGTATAACTCCGTAAAGGTACAGTGTTGACAGGCCGTCAAGGTGAATGCAGTGTTTTTTCGTTATATATACATGGCAGTAGTATTGATCTTTGACTCACGCCTTATATCTAAGATTCAGAGATTAGCATTCATATAAACACAGCAGATCTGTTCTTTTCAGGTTTAGTCTTCTTCACCTTGGGCCACTTTCGCGATGGTGGATAGAATGGGGGGGGGGGGGGGGGGAATTAGGATGGAAGAGTACAGGAGGGTTGCTACATGTAATTGCGATTAGAAATTTGGGGCGTTATGAGAAAACAAAGATGAAAAGTCAATAAAGTAATATGTGGAAAATAATGGGTAGAAGGGGAAGGGGGACTGGGTTGCAATGAGGAACTGAGGACGGTCATAGATGGGGGAAGGGGATTTTATAGGTCAGGGGGAGGGGTGGCTCGGCTTACATTATTCTATTTAATATTTACAACTTGTTATAAGGTTGGATTTATTCAGGGAGTGCCAGATCCAACGAGTACAAACACTATAAACTGAACAGTCTTGTACCATATACAGCAGATCTCCTGAGGCCCCATTCATCCAACGAGGCTTCAAGCGAATATGGTACAGGTAGAAAGGGAGGGGGAGGATACAATAACCATAGGTGTAGCAAACAATTTTCAAAACTATCGTAAATATTGATAAAGAAATTGTTGACGGCACCAAACACTGGCAGTAGATTAGTTTCTGCACTGCAATTGCATAACTTTATAAGCTCATGAAATTTACCACAATAATAAATATACAGATTCTGTTTTTCAGAGTCCTTATAAAATCCGAGAGGTATACACACTTCTTGTTTATGGTCCATCCATCTATCAATCAGGGCGTTAAAAATGGCAAATGCCCTTTATTTTTTTTTCTTACTTTGTCATGTGACCAGTCTGCCATTTGATTACCACGGTAACACTGAGGTATACATATTTAGACAAAGGCTCCATTTACCCGTCCATCTGGGCTTTATAAAAAGAATGGCAAATGTTTCTTTCACTCTTGTCGTGACAAGTCAATCACTTTGGAACCACGGTTACACTGTTGTCATGGTTACTGATTATATCATACAAAAGTGTCAATCATCTCGTAGTTGTTGTAACAATACACAGATATTAGGAAAACCACTTCTCAAGATGGAGTGGCTTTGAAAATGTTAATATACACAATAAACTGATCAAATACTTCCAAGGAAAAAATAGCAAATGACAAGACTTCCAGAGTATAGTGGTATAAATTATTAAATGTCATAAATAGCATATAAAACAAAAGAAATAGGATGGTAAGACTTGAGATCGAGAGTTACCCGGACTTCTGTTGAAGATGGTAATGTATTCCTTTGGAAACTTTGTTATAAAGTGGATAATTGCTAGATCTCTTGCAAAAGTAGATCGCCATACAATCCAGTGCACATCTTTCACAAAAAAATAAAAAATAAAAAATATGAATGGTCCTTGACTAACGACACACAAAAGTGTCTCCCTTCACCAAATTACAGACTCGCAAAGTTCTTTGATAAATCGTTCTTCGCAAAAGTTTTTTTTTTCCATATGGTCTTTGCATAGTCAGCACCATATAGTTATAAAATGTGGTGGCCATTTTGAATATCAGTAGGCTGTGTTACGCCATATCTCATTGGCCGAATAGTTGTAACCTGATTTGGAATTGCATTGGCTGAGTGCCCTCAAATTGTGGTCCAATGAAAACGCTGGAAACCGAAAGCCATTCTAGTCCCAGGTGTGTGGAGAAGGTGGAAGTTCAGATGGGTGAGCAACCTGCGAACTGTAAGAAGACAAAAGAGTTAGGAATTATTTAATTTATTACGAGTGACAAAGATCGAAGTGTATCAGTTAAAGATTTGAGATAATGATTGCTTGTTGTTTAACACTGTACTTAAGGGATTTCACTTAATTCAAGAGATTTAATTGGATACTTATACAGCACAAAACATAACATTTGCTCTTTTTAAAAATGAACCTTTCTACATTGCTAAGTAAATACAGTATGAATTAGCTTTAAACATATTATCCTTGGACACAGAGCTTTTACTAAAATAAAAATAATCAAACCAAAAAAAGTGTTTTTATTTTCTGCACGGGATATGCGAAAAATGGGCTACTGTAAACATAATGTTTAAAAAATTTTTTAAAAAGACTACACATTAATCCTATTTTAAAAAGTGATTGAGCTGCAGTTCTATAATTTCATCAAAGTCATCTGTGGTTAAAAAAATGTGCCGGATATTGGTAAAGAAGATGCAAACCAAGAAAGTCAAGCGACAAAGCAAAAAAATGAAAAGGAAAGAGATGGGACAAAACTGAACAGGAAGCTTGTGTTTCTGTACCAACTGATTTACAGTAAAGAGGAACATATTTTGTGAGTAAAAAAACACCAGAAAACCAAAGGAGGAAGATTGTGAAGCATCGAGTATACCCACACCACAAAAAAAAATACTTCCTGAAATAGGACAAAAAATAAAAGCCTATAAAACAGCCCAATTTGCAGAAAGAGAACTATGGGGGGGAAAAAATGACTGGCCAATATATTGAAAGAGTATAATGACAAACAAAAAAACATTTGGCATTAAATATATGACAATGGTCCAGAAAAAAGGAAAAATTCATATATGCCACAAAACAAAAACAAATGGCCAAAAATAAGAATATAGAACACTACATGTATATATCGCATAAATGCATCTACATATAGTTTAAAAAAAAATAGTTACATAAACTTATAAAATAATTGAAAGAATGGATAGAATATATGGCAGAAAGAATAATATAGCTGCAAGAAAGCAAACTCGTCATAATTAACATATGACATGAAGGGATATATGTGTTGTAATAAAAGGTCTTCCCTGAAATTAGAAACTTTACTCACCAGAAATTCTTACCTGGAAAAGCTCTTAAAGGCCACTGAGTTAGGGTTAATACATAATGGTACTCGATTTGTTTGAGGTTGCTCCAAGATAAATTTGTGTAATTTCTCTGTGAAACAAAAAACAAAACAGAAGGTAAAGTTTTGTAAACAGTTTCTTATTCAGCTCCTGCCCATCGATTGATTGGTGTTTTACTTCGTGCTTAAGGTTATTTCACTTACATGACAGAGTGTATTCCAACAATAATGGACTCTAGCACAACCAAGATGTGAAGCATTTCCATAATGTTGGAAATCTAAATTACCTCCAGTGCTAAGTAAAGACAGCATTGCTAGTCTCTAAACAAACTGCCCTTAGCCAGAGGGCCAGATCCTACAGAGGCTCCAAAGGACAGTAAAATGTAGTTTTATGCCAGAAGCTATTGAGGAACATTAATTTTCCCACAAAGCATTTGTTATTTTGTCTAGAAAACTTTACATAGTAGTTGTTCTGCTTATCACTCTTATTAAACTACATTGCAGCCATATAAGTGAAATACCCTAAGTACGGCACTAAACCTCAATCAATGATTCTGCAGGCTAATACAGCCCTTTGCCTAAAGGTAGCAGGTTTCAAGCTCAGTTTTAGCACTGGAGGAACATTTTATCCGAGGTTGCTGCAAGATAAATATGTCTAATGTCTCTTGTCAAAATGAGAGACGAAAGTTAGAAAATAATTTATACAACAAATATTTGCATTTCTTGCTGTATTCATGATTTATTATGGTTTTGATCCTTTTTTATACAATGTAAAAAAAAAAAACTTCTTTATAACATTGTTTTAATTTCCTTGTGCTGCACTACCAATGGGAGATCCTAGATAAATACAGTATCCTCGACAACATTTTTGCAACTTCCATTTCAGGCAAAAGTAAAAAAAAATTAATTGGATAAAAGCTTAAATCCTTACCTTTGACCCTTTGTGTTGAGGTGAGATCACTCTCAAAGGCGTAACTGAATGGCTGTTGGCAAATTGGTTCAAAATCAGAGGTATATTGTCGGCCATTTGGAGTGTTTCGGCAGCATTTACACATACAGGAGTGATAACGTAACCTTCCTTCATCTAAATAGGGATGAGCAAGAGCATCAGCAGCGCTTATCCGCTTTTCCTAAAAACATAAAAAAATAAAAATAAATTATTTAATTTAGTTTATTTACACCGTTGATTTAAAAACATATGAGCAATGTTTGAAGAGTTTTGAAATTCCCAAAGTGTTTGGCATATAATAGTATTGAACATCTGAATAAAGCCTTTACATTTATATGTGAACGTTAACAAAACAAAGGACTTTTCACGAATTTCAATTGTTCTCTAGTTAATTTCTGTCAAATGAATTTTTTGTAGTGAATTTTTTTTTTTTCCTGATTTATATGTCAGTATGAGGTTATAGACGACCCATTGCCTAAATATTGGGACCGATTTGACAGTTATTGCTTGTACATTTACTTACGGTTTTTGACGTAGTGGAATTTGTCCAATGAAACTTACCGGATCAAAAACGAGCATTCTGCAGAGGAGATGTACAGCCTCATGTGTAGCTTGACCAGAGAGGGTGTACAAGGCTGCCAGTGAGGGAGGTTTGTGGGGCTGACGTAAAACATGAGACCGCGCCCCTTGACAAGCTGTTCGCATATCTTCTAAATTTGGGGTTCCTAAAAGGTCGACTATGAGATCCAACTGAAAAACAAACAAATCATTCCATCTTCTGAATTGGTCAAATAAAGGAGAAACATTTATCTTTGTCAACAAATTTATAAATTTATTTATAACCAAGTTGATTTTTTTATTTATTATCTGATCGATTGATTGATTAGTGTTTAAAGCCATGCTTAAGGGTGTTTCACTTATATGATGGCAGTGTATTGCAACAAAAATTGACACTAGCTCAACAATTTTGACACTAGCACAACAAATTTATGTATTGTATTTATTTAGGGCAGCAGGGAAGAGCCAATTTGAAATTTGACTAATTTTTGTCACGCAGAATAAAGGTATTATTATTATTCTAATTATATTTCTACACAGCTTTTCTTTTGTATTCACATAATTAAATGAACAAACACAAAAATAGATCAGCGCTAATCAAAAAATATTTGAACAATAATTTCATCCAAATTAAAATATTTGTCAAGTTTTCAATTATTTGAAATAAAATATTAATTTGCTGAAATATCTGCAGTCTAAAATAGTTTTATTTTATTAAATTAACAAAGTCTTCTGACAGAGAATTTACTCTTATTTACAAAGACAAAAATTGAAAGAGCAATCCAGGAATTTTTCTCGCATCACTAAGTACACAAAATGGCCAGACAAATGGAATCAAATTTATAATAAAGATAAACCAATCTATAAATCATATCGATTGAAAGTAGATTTGTTGTAAAAATCCAAATCTCGTTGACTTTTTATTGTTATTTTTTTTTATTTCCAAAAGTGGAAATCTCTCTAACATAATGACTAGATTTATGTCTTAATAAAAAAAAAATACCCCATTCTGTGTCATAATTCTGCAATACAATTTTGTTCTAATTCCATTTCTCGGTTCAGATTATCAATAGATTTACAAAGTCTCCAGATTGGTTTCAAATCCCTAAGGGGGAATAAGAGATTTATAGCATGGATTCATAACCTCTTGAGTTGCCAAGCAATACAGTGGGTTTCCATAGCAACAGAAGCCATATCAAATTCAAAGGAGCTGAAGGTCACATGACCGGTGAACTAACCAATCAGAATGAAATTAGTTTTTCTATGTTGAGATGTGACAGGATGTCACTTCCATTCATTGTCAACCAAAGTGAATAGCTTTAATGACAAGATGTGAATTAATGGACAGAAGGGACAAGTGGGACAAGGGGAGAGAAGTAAATACGAAGAGGCTAATGGTTACACATGTAGGCACTTGTAGAAAGTGAATCCTAGTTGGTTAAAAGTTTGAAACAGAAATAAACAATGAAGAAAATAATTAAATATAAAAGAAAACAAAAATGTTATATAAAAGTAATCGAAGAAAAGGAGGATGAAAAATGACAAAGAAAAATAAACAGAAATAAAACAAAGAAACCAAGAATGGCTGCATGGGAAGATCTAATAGGAGAGTGCTTATCTACGTAGGAATGGGGGCATATGGGAAGGCAAGGAGCAAGTTGTGAAAATCAAATAATCTGGGGCTGTAATGATGGAGGGGAGGGAGATAACGAAGGGGGAAGAAAATGCGAAACTGGGGACTAGGTGGTGGGGCAGTAAATGGGTTGATGAAGAGTGGTAGAGAAGGAAGGGTTGGCAGTGATTTGTTAACACAAGGTTAGAGGAAATAGTGCCCAGGGGCCTTTGGAGTGAACTGAGGGAGTAATCAGTATAAAGCATGCACCAGCACACTGTCCCTGCCATTCACACTGGCTGAACAGGCAATGCGGACAAAGAACTGCAAGCTATCAGAGCATCGGGTGACGCTACCTGCCGTGCTAGGCTGGCGTTGATAGCATTGTTACTAATGCTGCAGATTTAATACAGATGGCTTCTGGGAGAGCCTATCACACTACCGGAAACACTTGAGTAAAATTGCAAATGGACAGAACACTCTACCAAGAGAGTCCACGGTTGTCATACAAATTTAACACATGGGTAGACTGGACCAGCTGAGAATTATGCCAGAGAATTATGCCAGAATAATCTAAAAGTACGGTGTAATGGAATTAACAGAGTTACAGAAAAAAATTCAAAGTGGAGCAAAGAAATTAAAAGTTTTAGAACATTTTTAAAAAGTAAAATGCGCTTATACTATTTAAGGTTTTGTAACACGATGTTAATTCTTTACATTTTGTTTATAAACCATGGGCCAAAAACAGTTTCAGAGGTTCGTTTGATTGGGTCTGAACACCATACTGAAGGTTATTTCACTCACATGACAGCGTGCCAGCCCAGTGGGTGAAGAAAACCACCCTTGACAGGAAAAAAACAGGACACCATACAAAGACATCACAAATAGATCACCTTCATGTTGCCCCTTAGCTGGAAGAGCAACCCTCCACAATGCCACAAACACATCAGATTCCTGCTGCCCTTTAGTTCAAGGAAAAAAGGACACCAGGATTTTGTTTGTTTGATTGGGGTTTAACATACTCAAGGGTATTTCACTTATATGACGACGGATTGTCCACTTCACACTGTTCCTTGCCCTGGTATGGTGGAAAACCGG
>JAVFBX010191802.1:2275-13347 GCA_034783855.1 Mopalia kennerleyi
CCCCCCCCCCCCCCCCACTTCCTCCTTTCCAGTTTGCAAAAATGCGTTTATATTAATTATTTTTAAAAAGTGCTTAATCTTCACGAAAGTAGAATTTAAAATGTTAAAAAAATTGACAACATTTAGTCGCATCAATACATACCGAAAAGATCGAATGACAAGAATATACACGCAAAATAGGGAAGAAATCAACTCGTGGCTTCTATTAAAATAATGTACATCAAGGGAAGAAGGCACCACAAACATACAAAAATACAAATTAATTTCCGTCTTCTTGTTTATTTTGTTTCATTTTGAAAAAAAAGGAGATTTTATACATTATATTTTTAATTACATATATATAGGGGCACCAAAATCTTTGAAGTGCTTATGCCCTCTATTGGTCCTAATACGGCCCTGTGTACTACGATTTCGTTTCATGATAGAGGTATTTGCAAGCCTTACAAAGCGCCAGAAATAATGAGATTAAGGTCAATCATATGTTTTAGATCACTTTTGTTTACTTTAGAATCATGGAAAGTTAAACACAAAGGAAATCAATTAATCAAAGTAACTTACAATGTAGAGTAAAATATATTGAATTAATCAGTAATAAATTTATTTTGGTGAGTGGAGCGAATAATATATCTGCCTAAAAGACGATTAATCTCTGTCCCAGAGCCTTGTAAAGTCTGCATTACCTTCGTCAAATAGATTATACCACACACAGAGTTACCAGTTTGTTTAAAAAAAAGCACAACTTCTGAGGGTCAACGGCAGAAGAAACAGTTTGACCCACGTGATTTATGAACTGGCCATGACCCGAGTTCTTTAAAATGAACCACATCTTGACTGGGGTAATTATTTCAATACGCTCCGATCTCGTTTGCCGGGGGTATTTATTAAGGCTGTATGGATGACTAGGTAATAAGTAGGCCAAAGGACAAAGAGCAAAACAACCCTTTTAGGATATAGGGTACGTTTACTCATTCGTCGCCCACAAAGCACTCATCTGTGTAAAATAGCTCTTGTCAACATTTTAACTACTTTTAAACCAATGAAAACGGGTGATAGAAAGTATCATGGTGATAACAGCCAATTAAAATACATGTAACATATTAAAAGAGGTTTTTATTGGTTCTCAGTCTGTTGCTTCATTCTATTCTCTGTACATGAGCTCATTCCGGTGTTTGTATTAAGGTTGAATAGATACACCTACATAGGCTTTAGTGATTGGCTCAAAGCAACCCACGTCATCGAGGCTTCTTTTATAGTTCATTCATAAACATTCACCAAAACTGATTTGCCGAAAAGTATAAATACGAGATGAATCTTAGTAAATCTCAAATAACTTAAAACACTTTACGAAGAATCAACGAACTTGACCATGAAGCCCAGCAATACCTTCTTGCTGGTTTTCGCAGCAGCAGTCTGCGCAATTGTAGTTTGCGAAACACGTAAGTGGTTTTGAGTGGATTGTAAATTTAATTATTTTTTAAAAGAATTGAAAGACAGATAAACCAGAAAGAAGAAACATTGTATTCGTCGAAAATTAACTGTTCTTTTTTATTATTATTATTTGTATAGTGGTACGTTTTACTTATGAAGACTAGGGACCACTTAATGAATACCTGTTTTTACAGTTTATAAATTTATCCGTTTTTTTTTTTTTGCTCGATTGTTATATTAATTATTTGATATATTTTGATGATGGTTTTAATTTTTTAAACAGAAGAAGCAACCGATGCCTCGTCCAAAGCTTTAGAGTCAAATATTAAACAAATCCTTGAAGAACATTACACCAGCCCAGCGAACCAGCGCAAGAAGAGATTCGTCCAGACGCTATTACCAATAGTCTCTAAAGTGGTCGGCGGTCAGCTGTCCTCTGGCGTGACATCCATATTAAAAGGGAAAATGGGGAAAAGTATAACCTCTGGCCTCATCACAGATATAGCCGGAAAACTAACGGACGAAATCGTCAATAAAAACCACAAGGATGATATTGATAAAGAATTGGCAGAATATTTCAAAAGTTTCGACGCGGAAAACGACAAGAAAGCCTCCGAACTACAGGGCTCTATTAAAGCTGTTATTGACGAGCTGTCGAAGAAAAACGCCAACCTGTTAGAAACTGGAGTAAGTTTTATAAATTTTGTTGCAGCATAATTAATATAACAAAGCTATTAACATAATAGCAACCCTCGATATAAAATAAACTATATTTTTAAAAGCATTCGATACTAAAATTCAGAGAAATACATTTGATTATCCACATAGCCTTATGTTAAGTTCTAAGTGCAAAAAAAACATCCATTGATATACACTAAAATCTTTTCTCTGGACGTATTTAGAATTAAACAAAGGAGAATGAGTAACACAAGATAACAATAAACACTGGATTATAATTTAGTTTTGTCACGCTCTGTTGATTTCAATGTACTTTCTATGTATACGTCACCGCTGCACTTTACTCTCGTTAGGATTCACTGAAGCACCTCTTATACAATGTAAAGGGTAAAATCATTGGCGGAAAATCTAAGTGACGGTAGAACTCGTTGGAGGGTTTTTACGAGGTTTCCTCCCTGTTTCTGCTTTAATTATTGTTAAAGCAAAGTACAACGTTAAACAACAACTATACATATCCTCGCGACTTAATCAAGTAGTCTAACAATGGAGCGTTTCTACACACCTGAGAACATCAATTCAAATGTTAAACATCATGATCAAAGGTATTTACACAACTAATCAGTTTTTATGAATTTTTGTTTTCAGGCCAAAATCAACATTGTGCCCCAGAAGGGTATGCAGCTTGGGGACTTGTTCTCACCGCCAGGTGTGGAAATTGACACCCAATATACACACAACAGGTAAGGTCTACATTTAAGAACGTGAATATTGGACATCCGAAAATCTGATAACGCAATGTCGTCAACTAAGTTAAAAACCCTTGGCTCGAGTACGACGGAAACAACAGACAAATAAATATATAAATTGAGCAGTAGTCAAAGGTTAAAGGCAGATTGGAAGAAACGTTATTTTTGGCCAAATAGAAATTTGATGAAACTTGAATATAAATAAATTAGTGTTTTTTTTTTTTAATTGAACTGAAAAGAAACTATTCTGGTAAATATTCAAGATAACAAATACTTATGTTTTGTAAATGTATAAGTTAAATAATATATCTTCATTTTTAAAGCCCGGAGCCAGACAGCCAATCCGGGGATGCCTACTCTTTCACCAGCGGCGTGGGTAACGCCCTTCTCAACGGTTGCTATGGACCTTCCCTCAGTGCCTCTGATCCTTGTTATGCTGCAAAAAGACTCGTACCAAAATGCCAGGTAATTTCAAATCTTAATTTCACGTGCTCATACCTTCATGCCGAAGTGCGAGGCAATTAGGAGAGTTTTTAAAAAAATTCTTTCAATTAATGTCGATCCCTACGGAATAATAATTACCTTGAATTTAACCTTTTGAATCTTCTGAGTTCGAAATTGTAGATCACTCCATTATAGAACTGTTAGAGAACTGTGGGATTGATGGGTGGACATTGTTTACTTTTACTGTTATTTTTCTGGGTTATTGTTTTTCATTTTACTGACGATATTAATATGATATTTTAAAAAACTTACGTTATTCGAAACCAAGTATGGGATATATAGTCGACTATTTTTAGATTGTGTCTTATGATTTTACGAATGGTGGCGATTTTTCTTACATTTAAACAATTCTTGACATTTTTTAGTCTATGTTGGATTCTGCCAACTTTATCGGCGTTGGTTTTGATGGTCGAGGTGATTACAGTTCAAGCTCGAGAAGAAAGAGTGTGATTCAAAGAATATGCAGAAGAGGAGGAAGGTACGATAACAATTTATTTGTGACAGAAAACTAGAACAGATGAAGGCAAATGAAATCCATTTCGAAACTGTAATAGACATGTTTATACGTCGAGTCATTTTAAGCGGATTTATGTAAAAGCATTCCTTTTTCCAAATCCAATGCATCTATGAGAAATATTGCATTGTTTAAAGTTGAAAGAATTCAACGAAGAACCAAATAAAACTCAACGCATCTAGAAATATAAACATTTTAAACTTGAACTGTTTAAATATTTTGTATTAATATTCCCTAAACATTTCGTTTTAGTTATGACGGAAAATCAGTGCCTGACAGTATGACAGTACATGGGGTGTATGACACAAACGTCAAAACCATGTCTTTTAGTTCGACCTCGCAATACCAGAGCTACCTGGAAAAGAAGGCGGCTGTTGCCCAGTCTAGAAACATGCTCACTGAGGCTGTCAGCAAGGTTTCTGGCCGAGGTTCCGGTGGTTTTCTTGGGCTGTTTGGGGGCGGTGGTGGCTCGAGCTCACATTCCCAGTCCTCCAGCTCCGCGTCTTTTTCCAGCTCAAGTTCCAGCCATGGTGTATCACAGCAAGACAGATTCAAACAGCTCTATATGTCCGTTCTGGAAGTTGACGTCATCAGGTATTTTTTTTTTAAATCCAGTTTTGCACAAATCAAATCGACCTAATCTTTGTGCCGTTTTTTAACAGCATTTAATTATGTATATTGGGATAATATTTTCGTTGTTTGAAACGATTCCAATGCCGAAAATTTTACACATTGGAACCAAACCGGGAATCTTAAGACAAAATAAAGGCACCAATTCGCTAGTAGTAAATTAGTAGAAGGGATAAAGATGGCCATTGATGGCTGCTTGTCGCTTGGTACCTTACTCTGAGGGTCTTGGGTTCGAATTCCTGATGGGTCTCAAAGTGCAAAATGTTTTGAACTGAAATCATATTAACGAAAATATTGAGAAAAATTCTGTTAAAAACTGCTGTGTAGCTATTCGTGGAGGCTGCAATTTATTGTGTGTTATAGTTTCTATATATGATAAACGTAACAGAGCGAATGTTGTCTTAAACCTCAATTAAAGTTGGTATGTTATTCTGGATTTCAAATAAAGTTTTCATATAAAATACAATTACCATATTTATTTTCCGGGATAAATGTAATGAATGGAATTTGGCACATTAGATAAAGTGGAGTTATTTACGGAGTCAATAAATCTGTTCCCAGATCAAGGTGTTTGTATTTATAGATCCAACTGGGCAAATATCAATGGCATCTACGGACAGTCTTTACTTATTCAAAACAGCTGCTTGCGATAAGATCAGCGTGACGGAAAAAGTTCAGATTTATCTTGGGCAGATGTCTTTGATAAACCCAGTGAGCGTGTTAAAATAGATCTGTAATGCTTTCAACAAAAAAAATGTCTTTCGTCGAACTTAATAAAATTAGAATTGATGCATTTAGAAACAATTTTGTCTCATTGATTTAGAAATCTCATTGTGTAATTAAAAATAACGATTATTTTGTTCCTATTCTAGGTACGAAATCTTCCTTGATGATTTGACCTTCAATGACCTAAACATGGATTTCTTACACGACTTCATATATTTACCATCGTCTTACTTTGCACCAGGAGCGCCAATGGAATACCGTAAGTTTAATGTTTGCGTATTTTCAGAATTCATCAGAATTGACTCTAAGCTGACATAGGCCCAGATGTAAAATAATTAAATGACAAAAGACATACGAGGCACATATTACCCGGTTATTAAAAAAGGTAACTCGTACATTTTTATATATAAATATATGTATATAAAATTGACATTCCTGTGCTAGTGTGTTTACTTTTCAGGAATATAACAAAATTTGGAAACCATTTTCCGCAGTTAAGACAGTCACACAGTTAAATAGGTATAGTTATTTTTAAGGTTATTGTATTAAGTTCATTGTAATAATAACGATTCTCCCAATTTCAGAAAATTTCATTTTACGCTGGGGAACCCATTACGTAAAGAGCTCTGAGTTTGGTGGCCAACTTAAACTGGTCAAGACGAAACAAGCCGATAAACAATCTTCCATCGAGCAATTTGCGCAGAAAGCACAGGCTGACTACAAGGCTATGTTCAGGTAAGTTATGATGGTCAACAAAATACATGGTCAGGGTTATTGCCAGTCATATGTTGTTGCCCTTTGGCTCAGTAGGCCTACAGTTTGTTTTAAGCATCGTCATACTGTGTTATCATTGCACTAGAGGAACATTAATGTTACAAAAAAACAAAACACTTAATATTTTATAGTTGTGTAAGTGTCGCTATTGCTGGAGACATTGTTTTCACAAAAATGAATTTGTAGGCCTATTTAGGTGCAGTGTTAAACCCTAGTGAAGCATTCATAGTTTAAAACTTAACGTAACTTTAATTCTCAAGATGTTCTTACAAAAGTTTATTCTCTCCAAGAAATGCTAATAATTCGACAAAATATTTACTTGGGTTTTTTCTTCTATTTATTTGTGCAGTACCTACACGGCGAAATCAGCTCAGTTCAAGTCACGAAGCATTTTCCACAGTTCATCCGGTGGCTCGGAGTCACAGAACTCTAACGCAGGGGGATCAGCGGGTGCCGCGCAATCTGAGACACAGGCCAGTCAACAATCAACGTAAGTTTCCCTTATACTGGTGTTTGGTGTTACATTTGAACAAAGGTCCACACTAGACACAATATGCTGGTAAACAGATTCTCTTCCAGCACCCGGCCTGGAGATCAATACAAAGATATAATATCAAAAGTTGCACAATCTCACCTTTCTTTTTCGAGTGCTACCCATTATGCCCAATCTCTTGAGCCTTTCTATCAAGATTACGTTAATAAAATGTAGGCCCCTATGTCATACATCATATTATTTTTTACCTGTTACAGATCGGAACAGAAGTATTCTAACGAGGTATTGATGGTAGAGGGAGGTGAACAGGGTATAGCGGCCGTCGTCAGTGAGATGTACACGACTGGGTTTAAACACGAGTTGGTCCAGTGGTTAGATTCCATTCCAAGATATCCTAAACCCTTTGATTTCACAATGGCCCCCATCACAGACTTGTGTAATATCAACTACAAACAACTCTTCCCTAACGCTTCACAAGACTTTGGATGTTTCGGCGAAGAGTAAGTTTATTCCTTTCTCTATTTTTATAGCAGGAATTGTATTCCGTATGGTTGCATCACAAATTTTAAACATTGTAACATATATCGTATGAACAAGATTTTCTTCGAATCAGCTATTTTTAAAATCAGTTTTAAAAATCAATGTGTTCTTTCCAATATATACATGCTGCTGTTTGAAATTAAACATAAATCTGTTCATTTCTACAGATCTCTACTAACAGAGGAAGAGACAGATCGTAAATACTATGTTTGGAAGACGGAGGAAATAGACTCCGGCAACGGGACTTATGTTAAAGAACACAAGCGGTACTGCGATTACAAGAACAGCAAGGGTTTGGAAGATTCATTAGTGAGGAGATGCAACTCTTTGAAAACAGCAGTGTCAGTTTACCTAGAAGAGGTAGGGGGCCTATTGTCCTTATCGAATATTAAATAGAGTTCACCCCTGCTTCTTGGTGCCCTCTGAGTTCAGCGGCAACACGAAATCGATGTGGTAAAGTTTCATTTTGTTTTGCGATGTGTGATTATCTAGTTTTATCTTTGTTTGTTGCCAGTCGCGTCCAGGGGGATTTCCAGTCCGTTGGCACGCCATCTTACGGGTGACATTTACGTTAAGTACAGCGATAAACCCCAATCAAGCTAACAAACCCATTTCCCCTTTTACTTTTTGAAATGTTTTGTTACTTGAAATAAATATGTTTTTTACAAAACCTCATTTATCTTACGTAATTTATGTTGTTAGGGTCCTGTGCCCAGCACTGACGTCCTTCTGAGGGCAGGGAAGGCCGGTTGTGAGACAAACAGACTGGCTTTTGTTGATGATTTGGCTGATTTGAGGACGCCAGGCTGGAAGGCTATGTCTGATGGATCAACATTCCGGGTGGTGTTTGATATGTTCGAAGACATTCCAGGCGTCGTCAATCGTGATGAATCAGTGTTGGTGTTTTACCGGGCTTCCACTCAACAATGGTACGTGAAGGACGCAAACGAATTTACTCATCTGTACGACGGATTCAAAAATGGCGGCAGTAACGATCTCAACAATAAAAAAGTAAGTTGAGAATAAGCTGTTATGCTGTTAAATATATCTGTTCTCTGGTGGATTCTTTGATATTCAGATTTTAGAACAGACCCAATACAGATGTTGATATTAATGATGATCAGTGACAAGTACATTCAGTAATATCTTTGTGCAATACAAACACGCTCACTGCTCATGTGCAGGTCTGATAAATAAAGATTGACCTTTGTTTTACATCTTATTTCTTGCAGATATCTGTGAGAGGACTGGTGCTGACATACGACAATATAACTGGTTTATTGTCCCTCGACTCAGCCGACTTCTCAGAATCTAAAACTGTTATCCCCGACCTTAGTGACAAATTCAAAGGCGCCATCTTGGGAAGAGTGGAATACGTCTCTATGCTGCATCAAATTAAACAGCACAAGTAAGTTTCTCCAACAGCATACTTATAATGCATGGGCAATGTATACCACCAGTAAATATGAGCATTCGAAGCAAAAGTTAAAGAAATTACAAAAGCCCTGAAACTGCCGCTTTTAATAACTCTTTTAGTTTTTATTCAGGCCGTAACACAACTTTCTTCTCTTCCAGGAATGAATTTGGTATCGGAACTACTCCCTGTAATGTGGAATGGTCCAATGCTCATAGATTTAACCCTGCCATTGCTGGTGGACGTTGTGTGTCTTTCACAGCCGTCAGTATGGGAGATATCTTTGTGGTATTCTCTGCTATTCCACGTGATAGAGATACATGGTATTATGTACAGATTGGACCAGAAGGTGTCGCCATATACAAGGTAAATATATCTGGTGGGGTTTGTATGTATTATATTGTGTTAGGTCAGTAAATTGGTTGTAAGCAAAAGGCCCGTTCGTCCAACCTTAGGCTTCTTCTGGATATTGTAAAATTGCTGAATATGCACGTAGTTGAATGTACCAATTGGACATTAATAATAAATGAACTTATAGAAACTCATTTGATCTACATTATACTTGATACAAGTTAACAAGCGACAACCACACTCACGACCTGTTGATACAGAGCATTGGTTCTTCTGTTCAGTGCTGGGATGCTTAAAGGGCTTTTGAACCCAATGCTGCTCCAGCTAGATTATTTGTTTGTTACTAAAGATAAAGTTCTGAGTATTGTGTTTGACGTTATGGATATATACCTGTATAATGAAACGGACAATATGTACTTACAAGACAGTATTTTACAGAAGATCCCATGTTAATATTTCAGGGTCAGAGAGTGATGAAGTATATTGATGAATCTAGTGCTCGAAGCTTAGGTGATCCACGTCTGTTTGAGTCATATTTTGTGTGTGTAGAAGAGGATTTAGATGGTTCAAAGACCACCATTACTTATGGAAAGACGCCAGATTACAGGGTAAGACTTAATACATGCTGCTCTGACAATTCACTGGGGACTGTAACGTTTGAGTATAGGCATTACCCCCAAATTGTAGACTTCTAGACTCTTGACTTGTTACTTTTGAAAATAAGTTGTCCTTGTTTTGTGTCCAGGAGAGAGGTCATATCTTTGCTGTGTTTGAAGACAGAGATGAGCCTTTACTTGTTAGATTCTATGCTTTTGGTAACGGTGAGAGGGAACTGAACGTCATGGACGCCCATGTTCTCCGGAGTTCCGCCACTGGTGAACACATCTGTGTGGGTGGCACCGTCTTGTTTGAGGGGAAGTGTATAGAGGATTGCCATCCTGAATGCATAGGTAAGAAGCTTGTAACATTTCGGGCTGCCCAACAAAGAGATCTTAGTCTAAATCCATCTTTATTATCATTGCGATCAGTAATGAATGTATTGTATTGTCATGTGTTACGGTAGAAACCAAACAGAAAGAAAACGATTTAATTTATTTATAAAATTTATGGTAAAATGATCACAACAAAAGCAGTGTTATACAGTATAGTATAGTATAGTATACAATGGCAGAAACAGTTAAAGAAATTTAAATGAAGGTAGGAGACAATGAAAATATATTAAGGCTTATATTAAGTAACATACATATAGCATACACTGGATGAGCGTATAAACCTGCCTAATAGTTGAGTCCATCTGCAACTTCTTCGAAGTCTACACCAATAAATCCTCGGATGCACAGTTTCAAGGCATAAAATACCGATTATATCCACAGCAGGAGAATCACCATATCCTCAAAGTGACGGGTGTATAATATACCGTTCTGAATCCCCTTCAAGACATATCCAGGCTAAGTTCAGAATT
This sequence comes from Mopalia kennerleyi, assembly GCA_034783855.1. Lineage (NCBI taxonomy): Eukaryota > Metazoa > Mollusca > Polyplacophora > Chitonida > Mopaliidae > Mopalia > Mopalia kennerleyi. The sequence goes on from JAVFBX010191802.1 coordinate 12,536, forward strand.
CAATGGCGTGTAACACTGTCTAAATGCTGTTACGCTGTAAGTTGTTACTGGCTTGTGACTGATCCAGATCTGTTGATCTATTTCACTTAAACAGGGATGAGTTTACCGATTTGACTTTCGAAAAACATTACATAGAACACTCTGGAAAACCTAATTTTAACCAATCAAAAGATTTCAAAACAGTAAGCTCAGGGCCGAAGAAACTACTAGGACAGCCTGAATATCATCTAAATTATAATCGAATCTACTCCCTACGTGGCCTAATCAAACAAACAAACAAACTAAGATACACCCGGGCCATCTTGTTTTGCACTGCTTTTATTTGCTGCTCTGTGGCAAACGTCCCCCCAAATACTGGCGGACATTAATGCGCAATGGCCTGGCATAGCTTACGAGAGTTATCTTGGTCCCGTCCACTATAGTAACTCTCGCGAGAATACGATTGCCTGAATATGAACAAACAATGGCTAAAAGGGGAAAATTGGGTCACATTAGCTACCAGAATTTTCAATATTGTTCTAGATTTGAAATAACGTTTGACTTCTAGGTGAAGTTCTAGCACATTGGCCTACCGGTTCTTGTTTATATGAAAATACAGCATTGATTGTACCATTAAAGAAACATATACATAGCACATGTTAATTAAGTTCAACTTAGACTAAGATCGCTCTTTGTGTAAGAATACTCTGATTGTTAAAAACAGCAACGTGTAGTAGCCCTAGTGACATAGGTTGATAGTGTAGTAATTGTATCAGCATAGATAAAGCTGCTACAAAACTTATGGTTTGTATACACTCTGTCAAAACAGAAAC